>CATIWR010086438.1:0-105014 GCA_949677035.1 Omphalea diandra | reverse complement strand
TATATATATATATATATATTTGTTTTTACTTGCCATTGCCTTATTCAATCCCCCCCTTTTAGGTTACAAACGGACAATAATTGGTATTAGAGTTTGTCTCTCTATCAAAGATTAAGTACCTAGAGTAAATATCATAGGAAGTCTTAAGGAATTACAATTAATCCACAAGTCATCATTCTTCAAAAGAAATGACTACGAGTATTGGAAAAATTGTATGGAGATTTTTCTAGACAGTGAAATTATAGATCTATACAATATTGTTAAAGAAGTAAGAGAAGTTACAACTAAACTAATTAGAGATGTTCTAGTACCTAAGCCCAAGAGTGAATGGATAGTGGTGTTGAGCATGAGGTAAATCCACTTAATTCTTATTCTAGAGATGAGTTATATTCAATTAATAACGAGTTGACATTGAAAGTTGAGACTCTGAAGTCTAGCACCTCTTCTCTTAAGAAAGAGAACAAATCTTTATTATGCTAAGAGTTAAAAGACTCTGGCTAAGGAGGTTGAGTCTCTAACTGTTGATAATTCTAAGCTCAAGGATAATCTTAGCAAATTCACCATAGGAAAGGAGAAATTATACTCCATCCTTGAAATTCAAAGGAGCCTATCCATTAAGCATGGATTAGGATATAATGGATTAACTTCTACTACTCCATCTACTTCTGAGACAGTCTTTATTAAGGCTAAGGAAGCTAGTATGCCTAAACCAATGTGAATGTTAAGTTCCCAAGAAGGGAAATATAAAGACAAATGGCAAAAAAGCTAAGTCTCAACCTATTCACACATAATTGAGACATGCTTTTCTTAGAGCAAACTATGCCTATATGTATCATTCTTACAAGCCTAAAAGTCAAAGTCTCCAAAGACACATAAATTGGCATAATCATGCATATAAATATACACCTCACATGAGAATCACTCCCAGACACTTACCTCAAAGGATTTACAAATCTCACAGACACCATATGCATGTTTTACCTAGAAATAGGACATTAGTGCACTTTAATGATGAGTTCTTTTACTGTGGTATTTATGGCCGCATTGCCTATCACTACCTTTCTAGAAGGCACGATAAGCAAATGGCTAGATCTAACCATCTAGAACCTAAGAAGATTTGGGTACCTAAGACTTGATTCTCCTTGTTTTGTAGATGTGCTTGAAATCCCAAGTTAGAAAGCAAGAGTGGTATCTTGATTGCAAATGTTCAAAGCATATGATAAGAGAAATGGAGTTATTCATGTAATTAGAGAAAACAAAAGGACTTAAAAATGTATCCTTTAGAGATAATGGGAAAGCCAAAATCATTGGCATAGGTAAAATTGGCAAGGATGTTGATTCACTTACCCTTGATAAAGTATTGCTTGTTGATGGACTCAAACACAATCTGCTAAGTGTAAGTCAACTTTTTAATAAAGGCCTCAGAGATATGTTTTTGAACCATAAACTTACTATGTGTCAAGGATGAGTGATAACAAAATTTTGTTCATTGATAAAAGAATTCATAATATTTATGCCATTGATTTAAATTCTCTCATTAACCATGACGTAAAGTGTCTAGTATCTATAATGGATGAAGGTAAATCTTGGCATGGGAGGCTAGGACATGCTAGCATGGAACTCCTCAACAAGCTGTAAAGGAGAAACTTGATTGAAGGTCTGCTTGAAATCAAGTTTGCAAGGGAAGGAGTTTGTAAAGCATGTCAAAAGGGAAAACAAGTAAGATCTTCATTCAAAGCCAAAAACAAAGTAAGTTTATTTAAACATTTATAATTACTTCATATGGATCTATTTGGACCTATTAAAGTGTCTAGCTTGAGAGGCATGCATTATGCATGTATCATAGTACATGACTACTCTAGGTATACTTGGGTATTGTTCCTCCCTTCCAAGGACTCTTGTTTTGATGTCTTTAAGACCTTTTCCAAGAGAATTCAAAACCAAAAGGATTTGAAAATCTTTTCAATTAGAAGTGACCATAGAGGTGAGTTTGAGAATGCTAAGTTCCATAGCTTTTGTGATGAGTATGGTAGCTCACACAACTTTTCAACTCTTAGAACACCACATAAAAATGGTGTGGCAAAAAAGAAGAACAAAACTCTTCAAGAGATGGCTAGGACCATGTTAAATGAGTACAATCTTCCTAAGTATTTATGGGTTGAAGCTATAAGCACTTCTTGTTATGTCTTGAATAGAGTCTTAGTCAAGCCCTTGTTGAAGAAAACTCCCTATAAGTTATGGAATAATAGGAAACACAAGATTGTATATTTTAAAGTCTTTGGTTGTAAGTGTTTTATTATAGAGGAGTCCCAAGATTGCATATAACCTTAGCAACTTTGACTCCAAATCTAATGAAGGAATTTTTCATGGATACTCTACTATCAGCAAAGGGTATAGAGTCTTCAACAAGAGAACACTTATTATAAAAGAGTTTATGTATGTTGTATTTGATGAATCTGTCCCTCTTTGTTCAAGAATAGAAGAATATGTTGATGATCTTACAGGTCCTATGAATGAGTTGAACATTTAAAAAGAAGGGAAAGATGTAGATAAGCCATAAGAAATGAGAAGTGAAGAAAATACAAATCAACCTCTTCCTACTCTAAATGAAGAGCATACTCAACTAGAAAGGGACTAAGTCTTCAAGAAAAATCATCCAAGAGATCTCATAAGTCAGGTAACTACCATATCATCATTTAGAAATGCATGCACCAATCTTATTTTTCTTTTCGTTATTGAGCCTAAGACCATAGATGAGGGCATTAAAGATGAACATAGGGCTCTTGTTGTGCAAGATGAACTCAATCAATTTGAGAGGAACAATGTAAGGACTTTAGTTCCTACACCTCAAAAACATTCCATTATTAGAACCAAAAGGGTCTTTAGGAATAACCTTAGTGAACATGGAACCATACTTAGAAATAAGGTTCGGTTAGTCGCTAAAGGCTATAACCAAGAAGAGGGAATTAACTTTGATTAGACCTTTAGACCAGTAGCAAGATTAGAAGACATTAGGATTTTGCTTGCATTTACATCTCATATGAATTTTAAATTATATCAAATGCATGTCAAAAGTGCTTTCTTTAATGTCTATATTAAGAAGTATATGTTGAACAACCTCTAGTTTTTGAAAGTCATTGCTTTCCTAACCATGTGTTCAAGCTCACCAAAGCCTTATATGTCTTGAAGCAAGCTCTAAGAGCTTCGTATTAAAGGTTGAGCAACTTTCTTATAAAGAAAGGGTTATCCAAAGGGTTGGAAGACACAAAACTCTTCTTTAAAGAGAAGAATAGAGACTAATTGCTTATACAAATATATGTAGATGATATCATTTGGGGTGCCATTAATGATTGCTTATGTGAAAAATTCTCTAAAGTAATGAAAAGTGAATTTAAAATGAGTATGATGGGAGAGCTCAAGTTTTTTCTTAGATTACAAATCAAACAAAGAAGGAGGGAATCTTCATCAACCAAGCTAAATATATAAGGAAACTAATCAAAAGATTTACCATGGAGAACACAAACCGTGTAAAACTCCAATGAGTACCAACATTAAGCTAAGCACAAATGAATATAGTAAGATTGTAGATCAGAAGTTGTGTAGAGGTATGATTAGTAGTCTCCTTTATCTAACAACATCTAGGCTTGATATTATGTTCAGTGTGTGCTTCTGTGCTAGATATCAGTCTAATCCAAAGGAGTCTCATTTGCATGTTTTAAAACACATACTCAAACACCTTATTGGTACTCCCAACTTATGACTTTGGTATCCTAAGAGTTTTTCATTTTAGTTGAATGCATTTTCCAATGTTGATTTTGCTAGGTGTAACTTAGATAGAAAAAGCACTTTAGGCACATGTCAATTACTTGGTCAATGTTAAGTGTCTTGGAGTTGCAAAAGGCAAAATTTAGTTGCTTTGTCAACTGCTAAAGCTAAGTATGTGGTAGCAGGTCTTTGTTGTGCTCAAATCCTTTAGATGAAGCAACAACTTCTTGATTACAAAGTTATTGTAAATCAAGTAGCCATCAAGTATGATAACACTAGTGCCATCAATTTATTTACGAATCCCATTCAGCATTCTAGGAGCAAGCATATAGATATAAGACATCACTTTCTTAGGGATCATGCTAATAATGGTGATATTGTATTAGAATTTATTGATACTTACCATTAATAGGCAAATATTTTCACTAAACCTTTTTGTGATGAAAGGATGCAATTCATCATAAGAGAACTTGGAATGATTTATGGAAGTACATTGAATTAACTTCAATAGGTTCTTCTCTTTTACCATTGTTGATTTGTGTATGATTATGGTTGGTTGAGAGTTGATGTGTTGCTTGAAATGATTACCATTAAATTCTTTAGACTATAAGCTAAGGCTTTTAATGGTGTATTATCTTGATCAAATGTCCTTATGCTAATTGAATGCATGATTATATCATTAAGTTTGATTAATAACATATATCAGATAAGTTTTCAAAATGATTGCATATTTGAAAAATCTATTTAAAACTTAGTCCTGTTTTGAAAAACATAGCCAACAGCCATTGCTTGTTTTCCAATGACCATTATGTTATTGGTGAGTTCCATATTTTAGCTTTTGTATGTCCCCATGATCATTATAGATTTCCAACAATCATTGTTCTTCACCCAATGGGCATTGCGAGCAACCACCATCATTGGATGAAGAACACTTGCTTGAACAAGCTAATGGTCATTTCTAACAATTGTTGTTTTATTTAGAACAATCATTACACTCTCAATGATCATATTTTTAAAATAGGAAACTCTTTAAACTTTTATATAAACCTTTTAAACCCTAAAGTTGGTTTATTTTATGTTTTTACTGTGCTTTCAACTCTTCATATCTCTTTCTACTTGTTGCTATTTCATTTGTCTTTTCACTTGCGTCAATCTAAAACACATAACCAAATGTCACCCAAACCTGAATCAACCAAGAGGTACAAGTAACCAGCATAGAAAAATCGATAACCCTCTTACTTAAGCTTCGAAATAGAAGAAAATTTAGCCTCAATGTTAGCCCAACAGAAAAAGAGAACATTTGAGCCATCTTTTGCACCATAACCCTCAAAGAAATCCAAACCTGGCCCAAAATTGATGGAAAAAGGAAAGGTAACAAAACAGAGCAAACCCCTTTCCTAGTTCAACACTTCTATCTCAAAATAGAAAAGGAAAAGGATTAGCCCTCAAACTACTTTAAAGACATCTTGGGAAAGGCAAATTCTTCAAAGTGGATGATCTTCAAAGGTACAGATTAATAAAAAAGGTGAAAGAACTAATTGTAGGGATAGGAAGGGAACTCTTTCGTCATATAAAAGGGCCCTCTTATCTAGAACTTACAATGGAATTCCTCACCACATCAAAAGTTTTAGGGAGTGATTGTCATGCCTATGCTAAAAAAGTACAATAAATTTTAGACTTTTTGGCAAAAAATACACTCTAAGGCGATATGAACTGGTGAAATGTTTTTTGCCACCACAACAGGAATAATATAGCCTCCTCCCACATTCAAGGTAGATGTGAATTAGTTCTGGAAGTCAATAATGGATAGGAAGAGGAACTATAGTAGCAGTAACAATAATCCATCAAAGATAAAGAGCCAAGCCTTGAGAGTAGGTCATCGTTTCATCACATGGAACATTAACATGAGAGCTTAATCTATTGGCAATTGAACAATCATAGACTTGTTCCATCTCTAGTGCATAAAGAATAAGCAAAGGATAAATACACCTTTGTTCTTCATGTATGACGACCAAGTAGAAAAATGTAATGAATTTGTGATGGCTTATTACATTACCAAACTCACCAAATATATGAAGGCAATTCCCCCAACAAAAGAAGAACTTGAAGAAAGAACATTGTGTTAGAGAAACTGCCACACAATGAATCAATAAGTGAAAAGATGCTTTTGAGCATAACGATCCTTCAAAGGCTAAACTCTGGCATAATCAATAGAATACTAGAAGAATGAGAGATCCCTAAACAAGAACAAAAAGATGTAGATATTAAGGATCTATCAAAATAGGGATTACTGCTATTGAAGGTACTAGAACTAGTACTTTGCCTAACTTTGAAAAGTCAATTTTTGAGCAATTCGCAACCATTTCAAATATAGTCCAATAGGTTAAATCTTCTACTATTCCCTTACACTAGAAAATGCAAAAACTCCAAAGGGCACGAAGAACATCAACCAAACCTTAGATCAGTTAAGGTAAAAAAGTCAGGGGAGAAGGCATGAGGAAGCAAGGCACGATTTAAGGTAAAAAAGTATAAGGCAAGGTAAAGGAGAAATATTTGTATCAAAATAGTAAAGGATAATGATAATGGATAGAGTAAATAGGTTAGAGGGAGAAGGCATGAGAAAGTAAGGCAAGATTTAAGGTAAAATAGTATAAGGCAAGGTAAATGAGAAGTTATATTTGTATGAAAAAGATAATGGAAACCTATTTTGAAAAGAACTTAGCATGAAAACTTGTTTTTAAAAGTGCAAACATAGAAGGAGTAACATGAACATTTTATAACTTATGCATTTTAAATTGAATCATATTATTTGATAGATTATTATACTTAAGGATTATATATTTGTATGAAAATGATAATGGAAACCTATTTTGAAAAGAACTTAGCATGAAAACTTGTTTTTAAAAGTGCATACAACATGAAACAAAGAGGGAGTAACATGAACATTTTATAACTTATGCATTTTAAATTGAATCATATTATTTGATAGATTATTATACTTAAGGATTATATCATGTACATTTCCAATTTTTGCAAGATTGATTAACCTTGATAGATTATTTGTCATCATAAAAAATGAGGAGAATGTTGAATCTAGCTTGGGAGTATGGTGAACCAAACTTGTTTTGATGATTAAAAACACATCTAAAACCTAACTCTTGTCTAAGTTGGCGTGTAAAATCTTGTAGGTACATCCATCTTTTGATAAAAGGCTTTTGGAAAAAAAGTTTTGTTAAAAAATCTAAGTATTCAAAGCCAACGGGTGTTGCTGCTTTTCAACAGGTGTTGTGAGCTCATTAATGAGCATTGAAGATTCTCAATAGGTGTTGCATGATTCAAACACTTGAGCCTTGGAAGTTGATCTTCACAATGGTTGTTGTAATTTCACAATAGGCATGGCTCATCGACATCTCAACAGGAGTTGCATTTTTGCAATATGCATTAGACCAAGTGACTTGATGTGAACATAACCCTCGAAATCTTAACATGAGCATTGGATTTTTACCAATGGGCATTAGAAAAGCTCCCAAGCAAAGCTAAAGTTTCTGGACCCTTCAACAGGGCCCCTTTAAAAGAGCAATAGGCATTGGAACCTTGTCAATAGCTGTTGAAACACTGTAGAAAATCTTAAAAAAATAAAGCATCAAGTTTGCATCCTTCTGGATACTTACATTGAGCATTGTCTATATCTCAAAAGGAGTTGAAGTTGAATTCTAATAGGCATTGAGAAGCTCCAATAGTTGTTGAAGGAGTTGGTGACTAAAAAATTGAGAAAGTCAAAAGAGAAGTGTCTAGGCAAATCTCTCTCTAACAGCTAGTTACAATGGGCGTTTCAATGAGATCAATGACCATTGAAGTTGTATTCTTAACCAATAATGAGCGTAGAGACTATCTAACAGGCGTTAAATGACTACTCTTTAACATAGAGTGACAATCTTCTTTCTAACAGTTAGTTTTGCGTCTTTGCCTATTAAAGGATCCTACCATAATAGAAATAAGTAGAGAAAAATGGTAAAAAATAAGTGTTTCTATTGTGAAATCAATCTTTGAATAAAAGGGGTGAAACAAGTGTGATTTAGCTTCAAGGAAAGATCATTGTTAAGAGCTTACAAAAGACATCTTCAAAAATAGAGTTGAAGAACAAGCTTTAAGACTTCTTTCAAAACTCTCTACCAAATCAAGCATATCTTGTGAGTGTATTTTATATCATTTATTGCTTATGTGAGTATTTTTTTTCTCATCTTTTAAGTTGTAAATTCTTTTGAGAAAGCTTTTAGTTAAGAGATCTTAAAAGATTTAAAACATCTTTGTGAAAGGTTTGAGGTAGTACCTGCAAACTACTTTGGGAACGATTTTAGTAGCACCCAAAAGTCTACTTTTAATGGCTTGGTAGTACCCATAAACTACTATTGTAAAGGTGGTTGATAGCACCTGTAAGCTATTTAGATAGTGAAAGGCTCTAGTGGGAAAATTAGAGGAGAGGATGCTGGTAGGATTGTGTCGAACTTCTATAAACTGATTGTTTCAATTCTTCATTACTTTTTGCATATATTATTATTTATTTTTACTTGTTATTGCCTTATTTAACCCCCTTTTAGGGTACCAAGGGACAACAATTAGTACCATCCCCAGGAAACGTAGTGTCACCACTTAACTTTGGTTGGGATAAAAATTTAGGGAAGACAAAAATTTGAACCTAACCTAAGTCAATTAGATGGCTCATTTCATCATCACCCCATTAGGGATTGGGTTTTAAAATTACGTATGGCTTGGGAAACAGGTTAGGCACCCCCAAACTGCCCAGACATTGGGATCTAGCCTTTAGGCATCTTTAGTTCACTTTTAATGTTTTAACTGAGTTATTGATTGGTACAATTAAAGCTCTTAAACATACATCTAACGTTATCAAATCAATCAAAACATTCTATCAACCTAAAGTTGGACGGGTCATGCATCATGGTATGGGAATGTGGATCATTATGCATAGCCATACACTTATACATCCACTCAAACATAATCATTTCAAAAGGGAAGGGGGTTATGCATCATGGTATGTCATTTATCCATATAATCATCCATAATCAACATGTAATAGTGACCAAGACCAAACTCATGGTCTAAATTGCACCTATACCCAAAGGATGAAAACAAGTTAATGATGAATCAATATGGAAAAGAAACAAATAAAGAAAACTTAAAGTAAATAAAAAAATAAAGCAGGTACATATTGGCCATCTCACCATGTCTCCCAAAGTCAAGGTATCCTAACACACATTCTAAGTCCATGATAACACATTCCAGCACCACAAATTAGAATATAAAACATGATATAGCATGACTAAAATGCATAAATCATGAAGTGCTAGAAACCATAAACATAAGATGTAAGACACTTTGGAGGACATCATAAAGCCTAAGGAAATAACCATCACAAAAGAGAGATCCTAGAGTTGATAAACCCTCATTCTCATTGCTCATAAAGAGCCAGGGCATCTAAGATCATCACTAAACTTGAAGAAGGTTAGAATGCATATCAAAGAAAGGAGTAATGTCCAAAACATTGTTCACAAGTTTCCAACACAAATAAGACCATGCAACGAAGGACTCTCAAGGTTATTGAAACCTCAAGTTCTTTACTTAGTCACTATCTTAAAATTATCAACAAAACTAAAATCATTATTGAATTTACATTAGAAATCATGAATATTAAGATAGCAAGAACTATAAAAACCCTTTAAAAAACCTATCAAAACTCCATTTTTGAAGGGAATAGGGGTCCTTGGCTATCTAGCCTTATCCTTTTCTTCTATTGGAGTGAAGAAGAAACATAAAAGAATACCTTGGATAACAAAAATCAGAAGATTAGAAAAGAGGTTGCGCAAGATTATGTCCATGAAACCATGATTGTACAACTTATTATTGGGGCTATATAGCCTATGCAAAGGTTATACATCCCCCCAAATCTTGGATTTTTAAAAATAGAAAAAAAAAAAAGAAGAAGGGGAAGAAGAAAAAGGGAAATAGGGGACCTTAAAGGCCTTTGTATGTTTTTATGCCTTTAGAGGCTCACAAATTGTTCTATATCCTCCAAAATGCTTAAGGAATGCTTAAAAACCAAAAAGAGAGACCTAATTTTACCTTGAAATGAGTTGGGTGAGTTAGGGTCTTAAGGTTTTTTGTGTTAAGTGCTAGTTGAGAAGCAATTTCAGTAGAATAACCTTAAGGTTTTTCAAGCCTCTCTCTTTCTTCAAAATGAGGGTATTTATAGGTGTTAAGTGAGTATATAGTACCAGAAATAGTTCTGGTTGCATCATAAACTTATCCAATCACAGAGAGGAAGCTAGATGTATTAGAATTAGGGTTTACACATAAGTTATACAAACAAGAAAAGGTTATACATTTGATTATGAGGGCTACACAGCCCTAGGGTTTAAGGGGGATCAATTCTAAAAGATTTTCAAGGCTAGGGCTTTAAGGTGGGTTGTACAGCTCTATGTATGGCTGTACAACCTTGGTACATAGGCTATACAACCTTGGTTAATGAGTTGTATAGCTTATTAAGCCTGGCAGGCAGTCTTAGGCTTGGTCATGGGTTTGGTCTTAGATTTGGTCTTTGCTTTTTTTAAGGTTTCGTAAGGCTTTTCACCTCTTCCTTTTGCAATTCTCTTTGCATTTTGGGGAATTGGTTCGATGATCTTCATATTGGGCTTTGAATTTAAAGGTCTAAAATCTAATGCTTACAATGATGAAACAGAGATTGGATAATTGTCTAAGCATCTTAGAGTATATAACATCTTTCTTAGGATGTACCCAACTTTTGAGCCTAGTTCTAAAGGAAAAACGTGGATGTTAGAGGTTGCTTGCTATAGGGCTATATAGCTTATTATTCATTTTTTATTTGCAATGGATAAAAATGATTTTCTCCTCTTAGACTTCTTCAGGGCTGATTTCCCTATATTTTAGTTCTATTTTTTTCCTCAGGTCCTTGATGTCTGAGAAATCAATGATGTTTGACATTGTAAGATTCATTCCATTACATTAGGCATGGTGACATTCTCATGTCCACAAATACTTTAATGATGGGTTAATGTCATATGAATAACCACTTGAACTGCAAGTGCACAAGTTGTCAACTAATAAAGTGTACAAGAGTATGAATATCGTTCCTACAAAGATCAATGCCATGAATTGCAATGTCATAGCTTCACCAACTAAGCAAATGAATTTGTGTGAGTTTTATAGTGGATGTGGTCGTGTGAGTATCAATTGCCAAATGGGTAATCCATTTACTTTTTTCAATACCAAGCAAGTGAATTTTATAGGGAGTTTCAATAGTAGGAAATACAACAACCCCTATTCCAACTATTACAATCCTAGTTAGAAAAATCATCCAAATTTTTCTTAGAGTGGGAACAATGACTTGAGACCATAAGCACCCCTAGGCTTTCAAGCACAACAGTAGAATAATAAATCAAGTTTGGAGCTTATGCTGGAGAAATTTATTGTCAAAGCCAATGAGAGGATGGACACACAAGATGAAACTTTAAGGAGGTTAGATGCTAAAGTTGATCAAATTAGCAAGCATCATTCTTCATTTATTCATACATTAAAGGTCCAAATGGGACAATTGGCCAATGCTATGTCATTTAGACAAGTAGGGAGTTTGCACTCTATTTTGGATGTTAACCCTAAGGAGCATATGAAAGCCATTACTTTGAAAAGAGAAAGAGAGGTAAAAAATAGAGTTGGTAAGTCTAAGCAACAAGCAATGGAAGAACTAACTCAAGAGGAGACAAAAAAATCACAAGGAATAAGGAGTGATGAAGTTTTCTCTCTACCACTAACGGTTCAACCGTATGTGCCTCCCGTTCTATTTTTTCAAATATTAAAAAGACAAAGAGATGACAAAACAACTAATTTTGCCAAATTCCTTAAAGTTTTCAAGAAGATGCACATCAACATTCCATTCCTTAAAGCATTAGCTCAAATGCCTTCCTATGTCAAATTTCTCAAAGGCATTATTTCCAACAAGAAAAGCTTAAAGAGTGTAAGGTAGTGACCCTCACGAAAAAGTGTAGTAGTATTTTGCAAAACAAGCTTCCTCAAAAAGTGAAGGATCTAGGGAGTTCTACTATAACTTGTAAAATTAGTGAATTAGAATTTGATAAAGCTCTTTATGATCTTGGATCTAGCATTAATCTTATGCCTTTATTACTTTTTGGGAAATTGAAGATAAGAGGGATAAAGGAAACAATGATATCATTGCAACTAGTGAATAAATCAGTCAAATATCTTGTAGTGATTGTTGAGGGCACTCTTGTTATGGTGGATAAATTTATCTTTTTAGTAGATTTTATGGTGCTAAACTTTGATGAAGACCATGAGACATCACTCATCCTAGGGAGATCATTCCTAGCCATGGGTAGAGTTCTTATGGATGTAGAGCTAGGAAAGTTAACTTTGAGAGTGAAAGATGAACAAGTGGAGTTTGAAGTGTGCAAAGCCAAAAAGATACCAATTGTGGAAGAAATGTGTTAGAAAATTAACAAGATTGATGATGAAGAAGGAAAAGAGAGAAAAGAACAACTTGAGCTAAGATTGGATTCATATGAGAATGCCATGATTTAGAAAGAGAAGACAAATAAATGGCATGACAAACATATTGTCCAATGTAACTTTCAGGAAGGACAACAACTGTTTCTCTTTCACTTTCATTTGAAGTTGTTTTCAAAAACATTGAAATTTATATGGTCAAGTCCTTTTATGGTGGCAGAAGCTTACTTCAATAGATCTATTACCATACAAAATTAAAAAAATAGAAGTATTCAAGTTGAATGGGTAACGTCTTAGGCCTTACTATGGTATCGATCCAAAGAAAAATAAAGAATTCTTTTACTTCACTAATACATTTGAATGAGAATGAGAAGGATCAAGCTACAAGACCTTAAAATAGCACTTTTGGGAGGCAACTGAAGTTTTAAAATTTTCTTACAATTTTATGAGTTTTATTTTCTTAGTTAGTTTTAGTTAAATTCTTGAATAAAGTACTTTATCGTTTGATAGGTTTACTATAAAAAGATGGAAGAAAATGAGGGTACTATAAGAGAAGTGTCAAAAGGATGGTAACCATTTTGTTTGGTAATTAATGTAAATTTGTGTTTAACTGTTACTTGCCAGATTTTTGCATAAAAAATGTTATTGATATTTGTTTAAGTTGTCCTTAATTGAATTCCATGTTGAAATAGTAAATAAGATGAACTTAGGTAGCCTTTTTTATAGTCTGAGTAAGTAAAGGATTTTAAAAACACTAGAAATTTGTAACCAATTAGGATTTGAAGAGTCATCAATGTCTATAAATAGAGAAGAGTTTACAGGTTTGTTGTAATTCTCATTTAGAGCATCAATGGATGCAGAGCAAATGGACCTTTCAAAGTTTAAGATTAAGGAAGAGCTATCCTAATTCCTCCCACCACTAGTTCTCAAAATGCCCAAGTCTAAAATACCACATTCACCCACCAAAACCCTCACCCCAAAGTAAGCCACAACATTTTACGCCTACCATCGAGCTTTTCCTAGAGAAAATGAAATCCCATTCACTCTCAAGGAAATAGAATCCATGGTATGTAGAGAAAAGGGAATTGCAATGAACATTGAGGTGGAAGACTCTTCAAGTAAGGATGAGGAAGGACACAAGAAAGAAAAAATGGCATCCACAACTAAGAACAGTAGGGGAAGACCACCTAAAGCCAAAAGGGGAAAGGAAATGCCATGGAAAGATTACAAAAGAGTATTGATGTTCTTAAGTGGAAGTTTTAGTTCATTAGATATTGGGGTTTAGGTTTTAAAACTATGAATTTTCTTTTTATTTCTAATGTGTTTGGTTTAAATTTAAATTTTGGTTATATTTAATTTAAAGTTTGATGATATTAATTTTGAGTTTTGATGTTTGTTTTGTGTTTGTTAATGTTAATTTGATGTTTGCATTTGATTTTAAATGGAAATTACATTGTGGAAGACATAATTTAATGGTTTTTTTTTTATCATGGTTCATGTGTTTAGAATGTGTTTAAAGATATGTTTCAATAGATGAATAATCCAAAACATTAGAGTTAGGGGTTTTTGCGTGCACAACTAAAGTCACACGTCGCGACTAACTTGAGGGAGCCAGCCAAGCCCAGTTATAAGTTGTAACTTGCATTACAGCCCGTAATATGGGTCACTCAGATAGGCTATCATACCTGCGACATGTGTGGCAGGCTGTAATAGCCTAGACTTTTGATCTTTTAGGTGGAACTTTATTCCAATTTGAATTTTAAATAAGTCCCAATAGAAAATAACCTTTCCTAGGAGGTTGACCTTACTTAAGAGTCTTTTGAGCATTAACTTTCCCTCCCTCTTTTAGTTATTCTCTTAGCTACTTTTTTTCTCCTTTGCTCTTTCACCATCATCACCACCACACTTTTAAAACTTTCATAATCTCAAGATGTATTTAAGAGCTTCTTCATAGAGGGAACAACACTAAAAGGGTCCAAGTGATTTATGATTAAAGTACTCTCTTTCTTATTTTAATTGATGAAGAAGGTGAAAATTTTGTTTCTCTTGACTCCAGGGTGTATGTTGCTTGTAGGTTTCTAGATGAACCAACTTTGGTGCAATTAGAGATCTTTGATAAGTTAAAAGACTTGATAGGTAGGTTGGGTTGGGTAAAGTTTGCATTCATACCACCTCTCTCTTATAAAAGGCTCAGTTTTGAGTTCTTTTTTACATTTCATATTGAGGATGAGAATGAGTCTACTCTTGCTTTTAGACTTTTTGGTAAGGGATATGCAATTAACCAAAACACCATGAGAGATGCCTTTAGCTTCAATAAAGAAGGGGTACACAATCAACCCAAAACTTTTCATGCAAGTATTTTTTATCATAATATTTCAGGACTTGAGGACTTGAATTATTATCAAGCTTTAAGTAGGGAAATAAAAGATAGATGATTTATGATTCTTCATAAGTTCATGGCTTTTTCCATCTTTGGAAAGTAAGAATCAACTAAGGTGTCTAAGCAAGAGCTAAAATTTAGTGGGTATAACTGAAAGTCCTAGGCAAGTGGTAGGTCTAGGGAATATAGTTACAGGTTTGGCTGTGTTTTTATGTGGATTTGATCCTAACCAATAAATGAGGAAGCCTTCCCTAGCATGGGGTCTTTCAACCTTCTTACATTGATAAGGATGGGGATTGTGACGTTTAAGTTTAAACCATCAAGGCTCATTAGATCGAAGAAGATTAGAGGATAGCCAAGTGGAAGTATAACAATGGAGGAGTTATTAAAGAAGAAGAAATTGAAGATAACATACTAATTATACCATCTCTCAACACTCTCTTATATGAGGAACAATCTAGTGCTCAACAAGAAGGACCATGGAGTTAAGTTCTTTAAAGGTTAGACACTATAGATGTTAAACTAGTGAGGATGAAGAGGATACAAAGGCAACAAGATTACAAATTGAGGCAATATCTAGCTAGAGCCAACAATGATTTGCCTTTTCCATTGGATTCACCATGATGCAATATACTTAGGAAATTTTCCTTGGTCACTGTTGACCTAGATGTCTTTTTTTCCCCCCTTATTGATGTATTAGACTTGTTTTAATGTTTTAATGCTTTGTTTGAATGTTGAGTTATTTTTCATTTTGCATTGTAAGGCGCATGTGCACCAAAGCAATGTTTGTTTATGTTTCTTTAGATGGCACAAAGAAGCAATGTGATGATGTACTAGTTAAGTTGAATGGGACTTTCTTTTGTATTTTGTTATTTCTTTTAGTTAGTTTATGTTTTGTTTTTCTTTTATCTTAGATTGGCTACTTCATTTTTTTTAGTTTTCTTTAGTGTTTATGGTAATATAGGCCAAATGCATGAATAGCCTTTGGATGTACCAACCTTTCACCATGATAAAAGGGAAATATTTCTTTCTATATCGCCTCTTTTATCTTTTGCATGTAACGATGCATATTATTGAGGACAATGCCATATTTAAATGTGGGGGAGAGGATTATGATCTTATGCTTGGACCTATATTATGCTTGCACCTATATATGAGGCTGAATGGCCCTTTTTTTATGATTTTTACAAAGTTATGTAGCTTTGTTAAGCTTATTTGGTAATTACTATAAGTTACTATAAAAATTGCCATTATTAGGATGAATTTAAGATAAATGAATCTTAAGTTAATTGTCGAATTGAGAAGTGAAACTTACAAAACTAAGATAGTTGGAATTTGGTGAGATTATGTTTTACACCTATGTTAAAATAAGTAATTTGGCTAGCTATGGATAGATATAATTGGATAAGTTTAAATGAAAGATGAATTTTTATTATGCTATTTCAATCAATAATGATGAAGTAGTTTAAGAGATGTGATTTAGTAATGATCAAAATAAAATCAAAAGAAAGAGAAATAACTACTTTGCTATTTTTGGGATGCTTAGTAATCTAGGATCTTTATGATCAATACTGATTTTTCCATAAAATGGCAAACTAAAAGCATCAATACAAAAAACATTTTGAATGAAAGGTATATGTTGAGTAACTAGATGCATTCATCACCCATGTTTATATTTGCATAAAAAGCTATACAAACTCATCAAAAAAGAAAGAAAAATTGAAAAAGTAATGTGCTTCAAAGAAAAGTGAATCCTAGTGATCTCATCCACATAAAGCTATCCTTCTCATTATTAATTAATGAAGAAAATGGTGATTCAATATGTTTTGCATCATGGTTATACCTATTGATGGTATAGTTAGAAGGATTATTGAGATATGTGTGTAACGTATGACCTTGTTGTCTCTAACTTTTTATGAATGAGTGAGTTTGCTTTTCAAAGTAATAAGCTAACCTAAGTTCATTTACTTAAGTAAATTCTTGTTTGGTACATTTTTTATAGTACTTGAGCGATTATCATTGCAAACATGATGGAATTATGTGCTTTGTACACATTATGAAAGATTTGTCTATTTTTCTTTATTACTTGGGGACAAGTAATGGTTCAAATGTGGAAAAATTTGTCAAGCTTTATTTGTTCATAATTATTTGATGAGTTTTAGACTTGATTTGATGTAAATCTATGGTTAAATTAAGTTATTTTGAGTGCATTTATGTTTCTCCACATTTGGATGTTTTATAGGTGTTTTAGTAAGTTTAATGCAAAATTAGACTAAAATAGGCAAAATTGGCAACTTTAGGGACTAAGATGGATATTGAGACATACAAGAAGCAATTGATCTCTATCGTGGCTATGACTTTTGTGCCATAGTTTGTTGTCATGCTTGTGACTGCGACACGAGTACTCAATATCCTATGTTTTAACTCTTTTAAAGGGGGTATATAAAAGCAAACTCCTAGAGTTTTCTTAAAAAGAAGAGAGGAACGAGAAGAGACCTTTTAAACACTTAAAAGACACATTTTAAAGAGAGAAAATAAGGGAAAACAAGCTTCAACTCAAGAGTAAGTGCAAGAGTTTAAAATATCACTTGATCAAGGAAGAAAAAGAAGAGGAGAATCATTAAGATACTAAAGCTTCTAATTGCATTGTCTTTATGTTAGACCTTTGAGGAACATCTCTTTTGAGTTTTTTAATTCTTTAAATAACATGCATTGAGGTAATTGATTTTAAACTTGGTTTTAGGTTAAAGATATGAAACACTTGCACAAACGTTAGTAACTTGAACCCTTATTTTTTATATTAAAATGAGAATTAAAATTATAAGATTTAACAGTTGTTATTAGGAAGCTTGATATAAACTTCACATTAAACACAAGTTCTCTACAAAAGCTCACCCTTAGATAAATAGTGTCACTGAGGTCACAAATAGAAGAAAGGTTAAAAAAGTGACTAACAAAGTTAAAAGGAGATTTGGTAGAGGAACTTCACCATGTACTTTAGGCATATAGGACCACACCTTGCAACTCGATGGGGGAGACACCCTCTAATTTGGCCTTTAGGTCTAGGACAATTGACCTAGTGGAAATAAAAATACCAAATCTCAGAGCGTAGAGTAAATGAATAACAAAATAAGTAATAGATGAACTCAAAGAGCAAGTAGCCTTATAGGCTATAGCATTTTAGCAAAAAGTTGTTTATTACTTTAATAAGTGGGTTAATCTTTTGGATCTAGTGGCTAGAAGGCTAAATGCAACTAGCCAAAGAGAAGGCCAACACAAGCTAGCTCCCACTTGGGAAGGTTTATTTAAGATTTCTCAAGTCATTGGAATAGTTAGATATGCCTTATACTTTAAATATGGAGCACCTAAAGTTACATTATTATACTTAGTGCTTTCATAAAAATATAAAATGGTTCTCTATTCCTTATTAAATTATTATGTGAAGTCCCTAAAATGGGATGACTAGCACTTAAACATCCTCAATTTAGAGGCATGTGAAGAATTTTTAGCCCTATAAGAACTAACTATGATCATATGCATAAATATCCATTTGTGTTAAGTTATATAAAGAAATTTACTAATTATATAAAATTTTTAACAAACACTTGTTAAGGCTACCATGGAAAGTCCTTTGAAGTCTAATTAAAGTTATATAATTAGTTATCATTTATTAACATTAAGAGATGGTTCTATGAAATATAATTATAAACTTGCATGACTACTCGAGAGAGAAGACTTAATCACTATAGAAACAATCAATAGTTGTAACACTTAATCCAACATAACATTAGATGATTATTAATTTCATGATTTTTCATTAGTGAGATCAAATGTTCTAGGTAATTTATCATAAGGTTTGTTTTCTCAATTTATTTTATCTTTTTGCCATTGATTTAGTAGTTTAATTTATTTTCATTGCATTAGTTGTTTTGAATAATATCTTAAGTATTCGTTCCCAAATAAAAATATAATCATCACATTTCAATATTTATAGCCCTTATTTGTGTGGATTGATATTTGCACACACTTAAGCTCTATATTACTTAATCATCATGCATTTGCGATCTTTAGTAAGTTTTACACTTGTTAAAGGGGTTAAAGGGATATTTTAAAAAGAAAGATATTGAAGAGCCTAAGTTTATCCCTTTGACACATTCAAGAAGCAGGGCTAAAAGGAAGCTGGGGACTTTACTGTGAATAAATGACTTTCCTGAAAGTAGATGACCTTTTTAGTTTTGGGAGGTGCCTCATGGTGATATGCCCTTCCTTTTGAAAAGGGTGCATCAAATCTTTTAAGTGCATTTGGTTTAAGCTCACTTAGGTTGGAATCTTTATGGATGCTCTAAAATGTAATGAACAACTTTCAATTTCTTCAAGAGCATAAGGAGATCTAAAAGCTTTAAGAATACAAACTTTTTTAGAAATCTATTTTTTGATCTCTTAAGGTAATTTTTTTTTATCTTCACTATGTATGATTTTTACTTTTGGACTATCTCAATGTCTCATCATAAAGTGTTTCTTTCTTTGTATCAAGCCTTTGCTGATGTTGAGCTTTTATTTCAGTCCTATGGCCTGCAATATAAGTATGATGAACTTTTTCTTAATTTGTAAATTGAACTCTACAAAATTTTTTAAGGTAAGAAGGATAAAATCTTTGCAAGGCTGGAGATAAAAAAAAGAAAGTGATTGAAATCAAGTATAAAATAATAGTGTGAGATAAGACACTTGAATCATTACAAACTAAGCTTAGGGATGAGCAAAGTCTTTTATTACACAAGGCTAGGCATTTTGAAGATATCGATTAGCCTAAGGCAAAGATTCAACTAAGGCTATACCACCTTAGGGTTAAAGGGGGATCAGTTCTAGAAGGTTTTCTAGTTTAGAGTTTTAGCAAGGGTTGTACAAATATAAGGATGTACGACCTTATTTGATGGGTTGTGCAGCCTTGTTTGATAGGTTATATAGCCTATCAAGTTTAGTTGGCAACCCAAGGCTAGGTTTATACTTGGTTTTTTAGTTTTCCAAGGTTCTTTATGGCCTTTCATCCCTTTATTTGAGCAATTCTCTTGAGGCTTAAAATTTAATGCTTATAGTTTGCCCCCTGCTTTGTGAGACTTAGAAAAAATAACATTTGAAAAATGACAATTGGAACAAGTCATAACAAAGCAAAGTATGTAATGTAAACATTAGTAAGGATACCCAAGGAATAATTTCCTTAGCATCTCCTCAAGCAAGTACTAAGCTTTTTGGCAGTCCTCTAGCAAATACCAAGGTAGAGTTTTTCCTTCTCGTAGCCCTTTAGCAAGTACTAGAATTGACCATTCTTCAACAGCTCTTAAGCAGGTACTGAACTTCTTAATAGCTCTCTAACAAGTACCAAGGTCAAACTTTTCCTTTTAGCAGCCCTCAAGTAATTACTAGCATTGATCATTCTTCAGCAGCTCTTAAATAGGTACTAAACTTCTTAGTAGCTCTCTAGCAAGTACCAAAGTTGAACTTTGCCTTCTAATAACCCTCTAGCAAGTACTGGAGTTAATCATTCTTTAGCAGCTCTTAAGTAGGAACTGAACATCTTGGCAGCTATCTAGCAAGTACCAAAGTTGAACTTCTCCTTCCAGTAGCCTTCTAGCAAGTACTAGCATTGATCATTCTTCAACAGCTCTCAAGCAGGTCTTGAACTTCCTAACAACTCTCTACCACGTACCAATGTTAAGTTTCTCCTCATAGGTGCTTCAGCCCTTTTGACCGATGATTTTGGCTCAAGGATACCCCATGTGTGGATATTATGTCATTTATGCCTTTCTAGCGCCAGTAAAACTAAATTTATATTTGTGTAGCCCTTCTGACTGTCTTGGGGGTTCGTCCTTATCTGAAGGTAATGGGCTAAAATGCCTCCTTAGGACTTACCATTTCTAGGAGAATGAGATTTTCCTTGAAAATACTTCTGAGATTTTAGAAAGGATAATTTTGTCATTAATGGATATCTTAGTGGCTTGACTTGAATTTGAAAATTCAACATGTTCTTTTAAAAGGAACGAGGGTATTTTGGCAATGTGATCATAATTGGGCCTGATGAGAAGCTGAGGGTATTTTGGTAATTTAGTGGTAATTGAGCTTGATGAGAAGCTAAGGATATTTGGGTAATTTAAGAGTAACTGGGCTTGATGAGAAGCTGAGGGTGTTTTGGTAATTCAAGTGTAATTGTGTTTGATGAGAGGTAGGGTATTTTGATAATTTTAATGTGATTAGGCTTGATGAGAAGAATTAAGCTTAATGGGCTAAGGGTGTTATGGGCCTTAGGCTAAAGGGGGAAGTGGTTGGGACTCTAAGGCCTAGCTCGAGCCAGCTTGACCCAACTGGGTTGTATAGCCCAGGGCCACTATATAAGCCCCTTAAAAGCGACTTGTCTTCATTTGTATGATTCCTCTTCTCCCTACCCTTCTTTCAACACTCAAGACTTAGCTCCTTCAGGCGATCGATATGGCTAAGTTTCATGATGATGAGATGTTTGATGTTAAGCAGGAGTTTCCTGACGAGGACCTTTCAACAATTGACACTCTAGACCAATTGTGATCCTAATGGAGATTCGATCGGGTGAGCCTGCTAAAGAATGTGTCTGCGAAGATGATCCCTTTAGGTTTTCCTCTAGCCGGTGACACAATGACGGTCTATAATTTGTACTGTCACCTTGTAGGAGTTGCCTCAAGTGTGGTAGGTACCCCATTTTTTTCTTCTTGTGAATTTTATTTTATTTTTTCTATGCACTTTGTCACTTTAGGCTTAAGTACTACTCTTGAATTCACTTCTTGCCTGTGAACATTAGGTTAGCTTTAAAATATTCAGATATAATTTTAAGGGCACTCACACTTTATTGTTAGTGAAATTTATTTTTCATCCATAGGTCTAGTTGATTGCCTTGATTTATGTGCCTTGGGCTTTATCTTATGACCTGCATAAGGAAATAATTGAAATTAACTCATAGAAAGATTTCTAGGCAATTAGGGCACATACCTGAGTGAATAATTCATTATCTCTGTGAAATGACTGTCTTGTTGTATTTTGTTCCCTTTTTTTGAGCTATCATAATTGTGTTAAATGACCCAGACACAAATTTTATCGCCTCTTACTTTTCCTATTTAAGGGATTGCCTCTTTCTAGAAAGGAAGTGACTCTAGCAATCTTGCCTGGGCATGGGGTCGTACATTGCACCCTTGAGTTATGGCCTATCTGGAAGGGACCTAAATATAGACCTTCCTATGGATGCTTCCTGACAAGACACTGAGGATTGACTTATCGATGGTGCATGCATTGGCGGAGTGATGGATGGGCACGACCCATACTTTTCACCTGTCCTTGATCAATGAAGTTACCATTACTCCCGGGGACTTTACCTTTCTAACAGGTTATGATTTGTAGCGTTTCTCTACCAACTGACTCTGTCATACATCATCTAGTTCTTCAATCAAAGAGGGTCCTTGGTTGTTTTCCCCTATTAAAAGGGAGCAAACTATGACAAGGTCGAGCATTTAGGCTGGCATTCCTGCTATTACGAATGATAGTCCTATCAAGGAAATCGATCAACACACGCGTTGTTAGGATTTGTGTTCTCAAACTCTCTAAGGGTGGTAGAGCTATGCTTAGTCCTGTGTTGGAGGACCTGAGCTTATTACATTGCTTTAACTAGGGGTTTGTAGCTCTAGTGTACCTCTATCACTATCTTGACTAATGCTTCTAGGGTTAGGGCTACATGTGTGGTGCTTGGACAGTCCTTATCGTGAGTATTGCCATTCTCCCTTAATCTTGGTACTTTAGTTCTACTCTATTATTTAAATGCTTATACCATCTTTTATTGATAAATGTGGGCTATCGAGCTGGGCTTGCTATAAGGACTAGATTCTGTGGATGATATGGAGGGTGGCTACCCTCGTTTCGCCCGATGAAGCATGGTGAGTTATGAGGATTCCCTCATGACTACTAAGCGTGTTCGCCTGAACACAATCCCCATGGACCAAGTATTCTTCCTGCACTTACATCAATGTGTTAGTCATGATTGTCTATTGTACTTTTAGTCTTATACTTACAATGATTTTGTGTCTTTATTATAACCGTGTCTCAATTGGAGGGATCTTATGGAGACTTAACATTAGAGGTGGCGAATGCTGTGGTTATCTCCTAGAGTCACTAGATGATGGTAGGGCCATCCATTTAGGAGTGGTATCTAAAAGAGTGCATCTTTTGCTGGCATGATGGTTTGGACAAATGACTTGTCCCATAGCGTCCACCAATTTATTTTTTTAAGGTGACAGATCTTAAGGTGTGAAGCGAGCTGGGGCTCTACGGTACGTGTCTGAGGAGTAGTTATCTTATGTGGGAGTCCCCTACAGGTCTTGGATGATTGGTGCACTCATGGGGAGCCTTTCCTTAACTGACACAACTATTCATGCATTCCTTGCCATATGCATAACGAGGGGATTGCCCTGTAGCACAAGGGTTGAGGTACCACTAACCAAGTATCCTGAAGGCCTTTTGCTTTTGCTTTTGGGCCTATCTTGACTATTGTTCGAGGTAGCAAACGGGCTAACAAATCTACTCCAGGAGGCATAAAGCTTGTAGTGGTGTATAATTTGGCCTTCATGTCGGATAGCATGGTGGAGTCTTGCATGGCTTTGTTGACTAGATTGATGATGTCACTATAGATCACTCGGTCTATTTGTTTGAGACCACCCATGTATGTTCCTTATTTCTTTACATTTACTATGTCTTGATTGTGTTATGAATTGTATTCCTGAGAATAATTTTCTCTTCCCATTGTATTCCTGAGAATAATTTTCTCTTCCCTTTTTATAAATTCCTCATATTCAGGCAGAGGCCATGGTGGACCTAATCGTTGTACTAAAGAGAGCTGTGAAACAACAGACACACTTTGTACAAGTTAGTGAAACATAGACAAAATAATGTGTGCATGCATGTTCATGGTTCATGTCTTATGTGCTTTATATCTTAACATCCTAACCCTCGTATTTCTTATAGGAGATAATCTAGTGTCAAAACCATGAGATCAGGGAAAAGGATCAATGTATTACAGAGGTGGAGGTGGAGATGGAGCGTCTAGCCTAGAGAGTTAGAGATTATGGATATGTGGATACCAATGTCAAGGCCGAGTATTCTAAGGTGATGCCTTCCAGAAATAGATGCAACTGAGCTTTAAACACCCCAACCCTAAGCTGTTTAGGTTATTTTTCCCTTTTCTTTTCCTTCCTTTCAGTACAGTACGTTTGATATATATCTACACAGTTATAAATTTTATTAAGCGATTTGGAAGCCCTTTTTTGATATTTACTTAGGACATGCTAGGATAGACCGAGGCGACAACGTTTCCATTTTCATAGAACTTTGATATTTTCTTTGTCAGTATAAAAATTTGTTTCTCTTTCCTTAATTGTGTATCTCAAACATGCATTGTTGCTTCTTTTACATACATGCTTCATAAAATACGTACCCAAGCCTTTTTTAACCCGAAAATTACATGGAAAGCCATTTAATCTACCTTCACGGAAAGGGAAAGAGAGTTGTATGACCTAGATGGAGTGTTGTACAACCCTATCATAGAGGGTTGTACAGCCTAGCTTGAGGGTTGTATAGCCTTGGTTAAGGGCTATATAGCCCATAGGTCTATCCTTTTATTATAAATGTTTATTTTTCACCTCTTTCTTCATTTACTTCCTTCAACTCCCCAAATATGGTAAGGACCTTTCTAAGGACTCCCTCACCCTATGTTTGGTCTGATCTACCATAGGCAAGTCTTATCAATCTTTGTTACCTTTCTGATGTTCATCTCGACTTTCATTTTTTATAAGTAGCATATGACTTGTGAGGCTCCACTACGCATGCTTTCCACTTTGAGGATATAAAAATATGTCCCCCTCTAGAGGAATTTGGCATTATTACTAACTATCACATCACAGTCGTAGATCATATCATATTGCCTCAGCTAGATTACCCACATGTTAGGAAGATGGTAGAATTGTTTGACCTGCATTCTAAAGAGGTGCCTAGGTACTTATTAGGCGAGGAGAAGATTCTCATGACCCCTTTTATCATTTTCCCTTCTAGGGGGTATGCTAGATAACTCAAGCTTGTATTACAATAGCTATTTTGATAGTCGAGTATCTACTAAGGAGGGATGATGGTGAGATTGATCTGCAGATTTTACCACTTCTGAAAGGGGCAGAGTCAGAAAGGACCTTTGTGCTAACAATTATTGGGGAGACGAGTGGCTTTAAGGGTCAACGATTCCTTTTTAAGAAGCCCACTATTACTTTAGGTATGAATTTTTCTTATAGTTAATTTCCTTCTCTTTCTTTCCTCTTTGTTTCTTTTCTTGTATTTTTTCCTTCTTGTCCTGCTCTTTTTATTATTGCCCTAACTTTTACCTAGACTTCCCTTATAAGTTTTCAATCTAGCGAGTTGCTCAATTTGTCTAGGCCGTCCTTTTGAGTTTTCAACCTAATGAGCATCTTATTTTCATTTTCTCATTATTTTTCTTTTCTTTCTTTCTCTCTTTTTTAGATATGGCTGCAAGAAAGGTTAGGACTGTTGGCTACACCCACCATGGATGTAAGGCTTTACTACCCACTGCACCACTTAAACCGTCGTCTGACTAAACCAGCCATTACCAAAGTTGAGTGGGTTAAATGGATGTCTCTCATCACTATCACTAATATCTATTAGAGTTGTCCCTAGTGGAACCTGCCTTGTGTCACTCGAAGGATTTATAAGGATTACATCATCCTTCCTGGTTTGGCTTCAGGCACATCTTATGACCCTACTCGCGTGCATCATTAGTTCAATGATCCCTAGTTTGAGGTGCAGTTCCTACCTTCATTTGTCAAAGGCCCTCTGACCTAACACTTCCTAGATAGAATTGAGACCACTTGGACCAGTCACAACATTTATGACTTTTACACTAGCTAGGATCCTCATCTTGATAACGATGTAGATTACATGGCACAATTACATGACATTTAGAGCTTCAAGCATCACATTAACAAATAGTAAATAATGACCTTTCGCATAAAATACTATTTTATATTTACTACTAGTTCAAAAGCATGTATGACTATGTTGGCCCTTGAGCACCAAGAAAGGGGTTGAATTAGTGAGAATTTAAAAATTTTGAGGGAAGATGAAGAATTTGAAAGATTGAAGGAGAAGGAGAAGGAATGGACACATAAAATTTTATAGTGGTTCGGGTGTTCATAAACCCTACATCCACTCAATAATTTTTCATAATTGGGTATTTTACTAACTCAAAGTGGTGTTTCCAAGCTCACACTAAACTTGTGCAATGTGTTTTAATGGCTTACACATAACCTTACAACTTTTGTTTTAAGGCTCACACAAAAAACCTCAATCAAGTGTTTTATCAAAGGCTCACACTTAACTTAATACAAGAGTTTTGACAATTAGGCTAACTCTTAAACCCAATTACAATGGTGTTTAATGTTTACACCTAATAATGTTAACTCACATACAAAGAATAAAAAGTTGAGAAGTAAAATTGCAAGAGTTAGGCCATAATCAATGATATTCTCTTGCATTCATGTCTCTTTGGTGGAGTATTTATACACTAAAGAGATATTACAAAGAAACTATGCCTAAATCTCTAAGGTAAACTAGGTAGATTTTGCATTAAATGCCTATCAGACTAATTTCATGGTCGTGACTGATATGTTGCAGTCGTAAATTTCCAATTAGCACTAGGAATACTGAAATTATGGTGGAGAACCTTATTTTGTGTCTAACGACTAGTCCACATGACATGCTACTTTTGGTTTACCAAGAAAAATAGTTATGACATTTATCTAACCAACCAAAAGTCGCGGTCGCAATTAAGGATCTTCTTGGACGTGACAGTGACCACGAATCCTTCTGTTTGGTGAGGAAAAACTGCTTCAATGGGTTGCGGTCTCAATAACTTTTTCACCCTCATAAATTTTGATATGCCAAAGGTTATCTTAGATACTTGGCAAGTTTTGGTTACAAACTCGGTTCCCTCCATACAGCTAGAAAAGTCGTGGTCGTGACTGGGAATGCGAATGTCATCGCGAACCACACTGTATGACAATCATGTCTTCCTTGGCTGAATCACAACTACGATTTACCCTGCAAATTCGTTTGGTTCAAGTACAACCATCCTTATTACAAGGTCGTGATCATGATTTTCAGGTTCTTGACCACAAATTTGTATGCCTTACTTAATGTTTGAGATTTAGACTTTCATCTAACTTCTAATGCAAACATATCTTAAAAACTGCAAAAACAACACTTAAACAAGATGTTAGAACTTACCAATCTTTATTGTCAATATTAAAAGAGACCTTTGACTTAGGTTTGACCAACCTAGTCCAACAATCTCCCTTTTTTTTTATTTTGACAACTTAGATTGATTTTACTAAAGGTAATGGATTGCATTAGTGTAAAGTTGAAATGGTTAACATTTTTTAACAAAATACTTGTTGAGGGACTAAGTTTAGCAAAGATTTATATTTTAGATTAGATTACTCCCCCTTAACTTATACTCCCTTTGATTGTAATTTCTTTCACTATTTCTCTCCCCCTTTGGCAAGATCAAAAGGAGGGTAGAAGTTAAAAGTAAGGAAAAGTGTAATCACATATAATTTGAATAAGAATTGGGATAGTAAATAGAAGAGCAATCACACATCATAAACAAAGATAAAACATAAATTGCAAACAATATTTATATAGATAAATAGAAATAGAAAGATGTGGGATCACAACCTTAGGCTACAAACTAAACAAAGTGAACAATAAAAAAAAGACTATAAGCCTAGGAAAGAATCACTAAAAGATTGAAGAGCTATCATTATCTCCAGAATCAGTAATGTCTTCATCTGCACCTCCTTCTTATGCTTCATCCCCTTCTTCCACCTCTTGATCTTCTTCTTCTTCCAAAGTATCGTCCTGATCTTCGAAATCAGGGAGGTGGCAATGAGTAGCACCCACCTTGTCTTAGAGATCCATCAAGTCACTATGGAGGTGGGAAAGTAGAAGAAATCTTATTTTCATCATCCTCATGACTTTGTCCAATTTCTTATTTATAGAGGAGAGAGAGATAGCATATGACTTGGTTTTGGGTTTAGGCTTGGGAGATGGAATTGGTTGGGTACCCTCCTCAATCAGAAGCCTCTTCCTCTTTGAGGCTTAAGAAGTTTTAAGCTTTTTAGCTCCAAAAGAACCCAATGTATAGGTATAAGAATCAGAGTGTATAACCTTGGCATTGATGAGGTAGGGCAAGTTAAGGAAATGATGGGATGGCAAGTATTTCTTTGTGAGAAATTTTTCAATTTCCTCATTTAGTGCCCCTACATACCTAAAGATGGTTGTGACTAAGGGTGAGCAAAACCAACCGAAATCGAAAAACCGAACCGATCCGAGTGAATTTGGTATATTTGGTTCAATTTTAAAGTAAATTCGGTTCGATTCGGTTTAAAAAAATAAAAAAATTCGGTTTTCGGTTCGGTTCGGTTTAAAATTAAGAAAACCGAATAAACCGAATTTGTGGGATTTTTTTTAATTTGAGTTTAAAAAACTAAAAATAAATTATTTTATATAAGATAAAAAAAAGTCCAACAACCCATTGAGCCCAAAATCGAAAACTGAACCGAATCAAATCGATTTTTTTCGGTTCGGTTTATCTTAAATTTCGGTTCGGTTCGGTTTGAATTTAAACTAAATTCGGTCTATTCGGTTTTCATAAATTTAGTTCGGTTTGAACCGAACCGACCGAATGCTCAGCCTTAGTTGTGACATGAAAGGGTAGAAGGAATTGGTTCTTAGTCTTAGTACTCATATGAATCAATTGATCCATAAGGTATCAGCCAGTTTGGATGAGTTTGTTTTTGGTTAAGTAAAAAAGAAAGGCTAGGTCCTTTTGAGAGACCTTTTCATTCCCATCGCCTTTGGCATTGATAGAAAAAGTGATGATACAATGAAGGAGCTAATTGGGAAGGGTCCAGATATACTTAGCCAAAGATATTTTTGGGTCATGTTTTGTTTCAATGGATATTTCATACCAAAATTTTAAGTAAATCATATCAAGTGTAGAGATGATGAAAGGGATATCATCCTCCACTTGAAGATTAAAAAGGGTAAAAAGTTATTCAAAGGTTATAAAGAAAGGATCTCCGAAAGCTCTAAAGTTTAACCCATACTAACTTGTTTTGGATTAGACTCTTCTACTTAATGTAACCATGCACATGAACTCTTTAACAATTTCTTCGTATCTGGGTTCATCTCGAAAGATAAACTTGTTCCAACCAAGTTAGATAAAAGAGAAAAGTTGAGGGAATCTTATTGGGTTGGATGATTTTAGAGGTGTCGGCTTTGTAATAGTCTTTCTCTTCTTTGGTGATCTCTTCCATCAAATAAAGGCAGGATGACCAGAGGGTTGGGCTATGCCCTTTTCTTTCTCTGCTTTAGAGAGCTTTTTGGGTGCCATTAGAGGAGTTTGAAGATCGTTAAAGGTATGAGACAAGAAAAAGAAGATAGATGAAAAGAATGAGCAAAAGTGAAATAGAAGAATATTAGAGGGGTTTAAATAGGTAAAAATCTTGTGAAAAAATAGTAACAAAAGGTCAAATTGGCAATAAATGAGGGGGTACGATCGGTTGGCAGTCAAATTAGTTAATACTTAGCAGTTACTCTAATTCATGACCGCAAACCTCAAGTCATGATCGTTAATTACAAAAAATCTGAGCAACGGATAAGAATTCCTCAAAAATCGAAAGAGTCAATAGTCAAAACTTTTGAATTTTGAAAAAATTCATGGTGGAGAAATGAGATCGCAACCACAAATTTGACATATGACAGAAAGTTTGACAAGTGTCTGTAAACTGCAACCACAAAAAGAAAGTAGCGACCTTAAATTACAAGGTAAGAAAAGAAATGTGGAAGAGATAAGAATTCTCCTTCCTAATTGTGATCTACTTAATGCATTGATGATTAATTCATGCAAATTAGCATAGAGAAGCACATTTGCTTAAGGAATTAAGACATCCAAAGTATTAAAGTGCACATCTATCAAATACAACATTCATTTACTCAAAACAATCGATTAAATAAGGAACATTCTATAAGATTTGATTTTCACTCTAGGGAGCTTCCATCAATTATTCCTAACTCGCTCTTAATGAAGTTCATCATTTATTTATTTAGGGGTTTAGTGAAAATATTCACAAGTTGATGATTAGTGTCAAAAACTCAAACACCATATCACCATTTTGGACATGATCTCTAAGAAAGTGATGACTAATGTCAATGTGTTTACTCCTAGAGTGTTCGATGGGATTCCTTGAAAGATTTATTACACTTATATCATCACATTTGGTGAGAATGGGGTCAATAACTTTGCCATAATCCTTTAGTTGTTGTTTCATCCAAAGAAATTAGGTGCAATAATAACTTGCAGCCACATATTCTGCTTTGGTGGTGGATAAGGAAATTGAAACTAGCTTCTTACTAAACCAAGAAACTAAGCATTCTTCTATAAATTGGCAAGTTCCAGAAGTGTTTTTTCTATCTAGTAAGCTATTGGTATAATCTACATATGAATATCCTAAAAGACTAAAAGATGAATTCCTAGGATACCATAAACCTAAATGCATTATGCCATGTAAATATTTAAGAATCCTTTTAATAGCATTAAGATGTGATTTTTTAGGACATGATTGAAACCTAGCTACCATGCATACATTAAACATGATGTCAGGTCTAGAAGCAGTGAGATAAAGTAGAGAACTAATCATACCTCAATATCTCTTTCCATCAACAGACTTACTCGGTTCATCTTTGTTTAGTTTGATGGTGGCACTCATTGGTGTCTTTGCTACTTTGTATCCTTCTAAGCCAAATTTCTTGAGTATATCCTTTGTGTACTTGGCTTGGTTGATGACTATGCCCTCTTTGCTTTTGTCTGATTTGTTGGCCAAGAAAGAACTTAAGCTCTCCTATCATGCTTATCTCAAATTCCTTAGTCATACACTTTTCAAAATCCTTACAAAGAGTTTCATTAATAGCACCAAATGTAATATCATCAACATATATTTGTATAATGAGTGTGTCTTGATTGTGCCTTTTTAACAAACAAAGCAGTGTCAATCTTCCCTTTCTCAAAATCATTTTATAAAAGAAATGAACTAAGCCTTTTGTACCAAGCTCTTGGAGCTTCTTTCAAACCATAGAAGGCTTTATTTAACTTATAAACATGATTTGAAAAAAATGTGAGATTCAAAACTAGGAGGTTATTCAACACAAACTTCCTTCTTAATTAGACCATTTAAAAATGCACTTTTAACATCCATTTGAAAAAATTTAAAGTTTAGGTGATATGTATAAGCTAAGAGAATCCTAATGGCCTCTAATCTTGCTACAGGGGCAAAGGTTTCATCATAATCAATGCCTTCCTTTTAGTTGTACCCCTTTGCAACTGATCTAGCCTTATTTCTAGTAACGAAACCTTGCTCATCTAACTTATTCCTAAACACCCATTTGCATCCTATAATAGGGTATTCCTTAGGCATAGGAGCAAGTTTTCATACTTTATTTCTCTCAAATTGGTTGAGTTCCTCTTGCATGGCAATCACCTAATTTTCATCATCAAGAGGCTCATCACTTGATTTTGGCTCAAATTGAGAAACAAATGCAAGATTATTGTCTAAAACATTAAGTTTAAATCTAGTACTTACACCCTTAGATGTAGCACCAATAATTAGATCCTTTGGGTGATGTTAGGTGAATCTCAAATCCTTAGGAAGATTTTGATTTGAAATTTTTGCTTGTTGTGGTTGGAATTCCTTTTCTCCTTTTGATGACTTGCCTTTATCACAATTTTTAACAATCTCTTTTGAAGTTGACTACAACTCCATTTTCTCAAAGTCACCTACAAGATTATCAAATAGAGAACCTTTCCCAAGATCAAGTTTACTAGATTCATCAAACACAATGTTCATTGATTCCTTAACAACCATAGTACTTTTATTGAATACTTTATAAGCTTTACTAGAGGTGAAATATCCTAGAAAAATACCTTCATTTGTCTTATAATCAAAACTTTCAAGATTGTCTTTGGCATTTAAGATGTAGCACTTACACCTAAAAACTCTTAGGTATTACAACTTAGGCTTTTTACCATTCCAAAGCTCATAAGAAGTTTTATTGAGAATGAGTGTTTTGAAAACACGATTAGCTATGTAACAAGAAGTATTGCCTCGTCCCAAAAGTCATTAGGCAAGGAATACTCATTGAGCATAGTTCTAGCCATCTCTACTAGTGCTCGATTTTTCCTATCTACAACACCATTTTGTTGTGGTGTTCCAGGAGTTGAAAAATTATGAGAAATCTTGTTCTCTAGACAATAATATTCAAAAGATACATTTTGAAATTCTTTTCCATGGTCACTCCTTATAGAAGAAATGAAGTAACCCTTTTCAATTTGAACTCTTTTTGTAAAACTTTTAAAAGCATCAAAAGTGTCATGCTTGTGAGCTAAACAGGATACCCAAGTAAACCTAAAGTAATTATCAATAAGGATAAGTGCATAATATTTTCCACCTAAACTAGCACTCCTAGTAGGTCCAATCAAGTCCATATGGATAAGTTGAAGAGGTCTAGATGTACTTACAACATTCTTTCCCTTGAATAAAGATATATGTTGCTCTTTCATTTGGTGAGGTCCACATGCCTTGTCCATTGAGAATTTTAGATTGAGAAGACCTTCCACTAGCTTTCCTTTTGATATGCTTTGTAGGAGTTCCATGCTAGCATGACCAAGTCTTTTATGCCAAAGTCAAGCTTCATTGCTAAGGGGCACAAGACACTTGAAATATTTGTTAGCCAAATTTTCAAAGTTAATTAAGTAGGTATTGTTTTTCCTTTCATCCTTGAAAACTACCCTTTTATCTACCAAAGTGGTAACTTAGCACTCTCTAGTGTCAAAGGTGACATTGTTACCTTTATCAAATAATTGACTTACATTAAGCAAATTATGTTGTAAACCATCTACAAGAAGAACATCACCAATAAGTGAACAACCATTCTTACCAATTATTCCAATGCCAATTACCTTACCTTTGCCATTGTTCCCAAAAGGGATATTGCCACCTTCTTTCTCTTTTATGGATATCAATAGCTTCTTGTTGCCCGTCATATGCTTTAAGCATCCACTATTCATATGTCAATCATTGTCTTCATTGGTAGCTACCATACAATCTTACACAACATAAATAAATCACTTTGGTTTAGGTACCCAAGCATACTATGGACCTTAAAGGTTAGGCCTAGAAGGGTCCTCTAATTTGAGGTGAGCCTTCCTAATATAACAATAGATATTTATATGACCAAACTTCATGCAATAATGACATTGGAGTTTAGACTTGTGAGTATTTCTCCTATACGTAGCTTTGGTATGAGTAGAGGTACTTCTCATACTATGACATTGTGAGTGTGAGCATATGCATGAATGGTTAGGAGTGTGTGAGAACTTTTTGTGTGTGTTAAGGTGATCATGTTTCTTGGTGTAAAAGTATGCATGGCTAGCCTTTTTGGCATAGGCTTAAAGCCTTGATGTGCCTTCCCTTTGCCCTTAGGCATTTTTGGCTTAATGTTATAAGTACTCTTCCTCTGAACTATCTCAATACTAGTTGTTTGAGCTGTTGAAGCTCTAATGAAAGTAGTCAGAAGGAGAGTAGATGATGAAGAGGCTCCATTAAAACCAAGACCATATCTAACTAGTAGGGGTGTTTGAGATACAATTAATGTATTTAAAGCTTTCTTCCTCTTATGAAATTTAGAGATGGAGTTTCTAAGTTCTATAACTTCACTCTTTAAAGAATCACTTTCCTTTCTCAAGGAGTTAAAAGAAGATGAAGACTTGTAAGGCTTTTTATAGATTTTTTAAGTTCTTCATTAGAAGTCCTCAATTCACTTAGAAGCTCATTCAATGAGTTAAACTCATTTTCCAGTTTTGAGCATCTCTTTTTGTAAGTTTTCATTTATGACTTATATTTGTCACATCTTAAGATAAGAGCTTTCAAGAGTTCATCATCCACATCATCTAATGCATTATAGTTTTCACAAGAATAGGGTGAAGAACCTACCACATTTGAAAAGTCATCTTTTGCCATGAAGCATAGATTTGCCATTTCCTCATCTTCATCCTCCTCACTAGAGCTGTCATCCCAAGTAGCTTTGATGCTCTTCTTTTCTTCTTTGTCCCCTTTCTTTTTCTTTTTTAGCTTAGAGCAATTATACTTGATGTGGCCTTGTTTGCCACACTCATAGCATGTTACCTCACTCATCCTTTCTTTAAGGCTGGGAGATGTCTTATTGAAGCTCCTTTTATCTTTTTTTCTTCTTCTTATCAGCTCATTGGTTCTTCTAGAAAGCATAGTTAGCTACTCCTCTTCTTTTTCACTATCATCATCACTTGAGATAACCTCTGCTTCTTTGTCTTTAGATAAGGATTTGAGAGCTAAGGTCTTCTTCTCTATTTTGTCATTCTTGTCCCCTTGCCCTCTCATCTTCTTCATCTCTTCATCCTTTTTTAAGGCTAACTTATGAGTAAGAAGTTTGCTTGTGAGGACATCAGTTTGCACTTTTCTAATTTTTAGATTTAACTCTTGTATGCTACATACCCTGACACCAAATTTCTTAAGAGGTAAGGATTTAAGTATTTTAGAGTTTTACTCATGATTAGTGAGCATCCTTCCGAATTTCATCATATTTGTGACAATGGATTGGAGTTTGTTTATCATATCAGTGATGTTTTTATTGTCCTTCATCATGAATAACTCTCATTCTGTCACATACATCTCCAATCTATTAGATTTCACCAATGTTGAGCCTTCATGGTAATTCTCCAAAGCTTTCCAAATTCCATGGGCTATGAGGTAATGTTGAACTCTTCCTATTTCTTTCCATAATAAGGAACTAAGAAGGATTGTCATTGCCCTTTTGTTCCTTCCATTTGATCTTTTATGAGCTTCCACCCATTCTTCCCTTGGGATTAACTCTTCATTTTCATCAACCACCTTAGTAGGAGGCTTCCACTCTCTTGCCACAGTATCCCAAAGATCCATCACATTATTGTCCAAGTATATCTCCATCCTATACTTTTAATGCATATAGTCGAATCCATCAATGTATGGCTTGAGATGGGTGTCGATTCCTTTTATGTCATGTATCTTTGCTCACTCAATTAAGAGTTTTAATAAGAACTTGGCTTAGATACCACTTTTTGGCCCTTGAGCACCAAGAAATGGGGTTGAATTCGTAGGAATTTAAAAATTTGAAGGGAAGATAAAGAATTTGAAAGATTGAAGAAGGAGAATGAATAAAAACGCAAAATTTTATAGTAGTTCGAGTGTTAATAAACCCTGCATCTACTCCTCAATTCTTCACAATTAGGTGTTCTACTAACTCAAAGTGGTGTTTCCAAGCTCACAACAAACTTATACAATGTGTTTTAAGGGCTTACACATAACTTTACAACTTGTGTTTTAAGGCTCACATAAAAAACCTAACTCAAGTATTTTCACAAAGGCTCACGCTTAACCTAATACAAGAGTTTTGACAATTAGGCTAACTCTCAAACTCAATTAATAATGGTGTTTAATGCTTACACCTAACAATGTTAACTCACATGCAAAGAATAAAGGTTGAAAAGTAAAATTGCAAGAGTTTGGTTATAGTCAATGATATTCTCTTGCATTCATGACTATTTGGTGGAGTATTTATAGGCAATAATACCAAAGAGATGTCACAAAGAAACTATGCCTAAATTTCTAAGGTAAGCTAGGCAAATTTTGCATTAAATGCCTATCAGACTAATTTTGCGGTCGCAAATTTCCAATTTGTATTAGAAGGACTAAAATTGCGATGTTGAACCTCATTTTGCATCTAACAGCTAGTCCACATGGCATGTTGGTATTGGTATACCATGAAAAATAGTTGTTGCATTTATCCAACCAACCAAAAATTGTGGTCGCGATTAAGGATCTTCTTGGATGTTATAATGATTGTGAATCCTTCTATTAGGTGAGGAAAAATTACTTCAATAAGTCACGGTCTCAATAGCTTTTCAACCTCACTACCAACAGTTACCTTAGACACTTGGCAAGTTTTGGTTGTAGACTTGGTTCCCTCCATACAACTACAAAAGTCATCTCATGATTGGGAATGCGAATGTCACCATGATCATGTCACATTGTACGACAATCATGTCTTCCTTAGCTGAATCACGATTGTGATTTGCCCAGCAAATTCATCTGGTTCAAGTTCATCCATTCTCGTTGCAAGGTTACAGTCACAATTTTCAAATTTTTTACCATGAATTTATATGCCTTACTCAATGTTTAAGATTTAGACTTTCATCCAGCTTCCAATGTAAACCTACTTAACAACTGCAAAAATAACACTTAAAGAAGATGTTAGAACTTATCAATCTTTATTGTCGAGATCAAAAGAGACCTTTGACATAGGTTTGACGAACCTAGTCCAATAGACTAATTCACTTTAATTATGCTAATGTACTTCCATTTGATATTGTGCTTGGTACAAACCATTTACATTTTGCATATTAAACATTGATTAAATGCATGACTTCTATTTTTAACATGGGCACATTAGATCATCTAATTATCTTGATCAATGCCTTTGTCACCCTAGTCTTCTGCTCATTCATCCTTGTCTTCTCACCCAACTGTCTTGGTAATGATCCCCTAATGGACAGTTGTACTCTCTCTACTTGTACTATATTCATTTTTATGCTCTAACTTTGCCTAGGCTGCCCTTTTAGGTTTTCAACCTAGAAAGTTTTTCTCTTCTTTTTTCTTCTTTTCTTTTTTCATTATTTATTTACACTATAATTTTTATCTAAGTCATCCTTTCAGGTTTTCTACTTAAAGGGGTTACTTTCACTTTTCTCACACCTCACACAAAATACTTCTTTAGTTGATCTAGATTTACTAGTTTGGTAAATTCATTTCCTTCTATATATGTTAATTTCATCACTTCACTTAAGTAGATTTACTTGACCAAGTGGGAGCCTTCCCAATTTGTTCTAAATTTCCTTTGAGGATCCCGAGTCTGCGATCGAATTGCCTTCAATACTAGATCGCTAACCTTTATCAGGCTTGGCTTAATTTTCTTATTGAACGAATGGGCCATCAAATACAAAGTTAATTATTTTTCGAGCCTCGATGGCTTTAATACTAGTGGGTTAGTCAAATAATCTTTTATTTTTTTCGAAGGTCTTTTAACACTATTCATTCCATCCCAACGACTGATCCTCCTTTAGTAACTTGAAGATGGGTTCACAGATGGGGTTAATCTTGCTATGAACCGGCTGATGTACTGTAAACAGCCCAAGAAACCTCATACCTCTTTCTTTGTCTTAGGCATAAACATATCTTAAATTGCTTTAAACTTATCAGGACCCACTTCAACACCTTTCTCACTGACCACATGCCTTAATAACTTGTAGGAGGTGGTCTCAAACACACACTTCTTCGAATTCAGCCTTAGGTTGTACTCGTTGACCCTTTTCAAGAACTTCTTCAAATCTTCAAAATGACCTTCCCTTATTTCTTACTACACCATCATGTCATTTATATAAATCTCCACCTTTTTATAGATTAAGTCATGCAACAAGGCCATAGCCATTCACTGGTATGTTACTCTCATATTCTTCAATCCAAACGGCATCACCTTATAGCAGTACATGTTTCATTCTATGATAAAGGTTATTTTTACCTTATTTATGATGGCCATGAGAATCTAGTTGTACCTAGATAATCCATCCATGAAGGAATGCGTAACATAAGCTACAACATTATCAACCAGTACGCCAATGTGTGGCAAGGGAAAGCCATCCTTTGAATGCCTTGTTTATATAGCTATAGTCGATGCACATCTTCACTCTTCTATTTTTCTTTGTATTGACACTATATTCGCTAACCATTCAAGGTAGTCTACACCTCCCAAAACTTGGCATTCAATTGCTTCGCTACTTTTCCTTAATCAACTAAGCCTACTCGAGCCTCATCCTCCACTATTTTTGTTTCATTGGGGTCATTTATGGGTAGGTTAGGATTTTGTGTTATGCAATCTGCTTATCGATCCCTAGCATATCTTCATATGTCCAAGCAAAGACCCTCTAGTATTTCTTGAGTATCTATTCAAACTTCCTTCGCTCTTTTAGCGTGACATCAATAACAATAAGTAGGATTTTCAGATTTTTCTATGTGTTAAGGTTAAATGCAATGGTATGCATAAAATTAATGTTAAATATGCTCATGAAATGATGTATGCTAGGCATAGTACCATCAGGAAATAGATAATACAAATAAGCAAACACATCATTCACTACCTTAAACTTTAAAAAAAATACATCATCATCCTCAAAGAGACTAGAAATAAAACAACAGTAAACTCTGGAAAGATAGCTTCTTACGGGGAAGTAGTGAGAACCTCATTTTCCTATGCTTCCTCTTCGTTCTTTCTCTTACCGACCAAAATGTATGTGTCATCACCCGATGTAACATATGTTTCTGTCTTATTCTTTATTTTATCTTTCATCCTTATTATAGCCTTGACAACCCTCATCTGATCATCTGCTAGCTTAACCTTTAGGAAATCTGCCCAAAAACTTGCACTTTCCACTATAGTTAGCTCAATCTCCACTGCAGGACCTTATATTTCCTTTCCACCTACTTCCTCAATGGATTTCATAATCATGCTCTTAGTATCCTTCAACTTTATCCTAGTGTAAATAGCTTTAATGAACTTGCATGGCCTAATATACTCCTATTTTGAGTCCACGAAAGGTATATTTGTCAAGTTAGACCCTTTCCTTGCATGTTCTTCTTCGGTGACCCAAAAATTATGATCCAACAACTGCTGCTTAACTTGTTCATCAGTGACCTTCTTGATGTCCTTCCATGGCCATGTAAACTGAGGGTCGTACAGCATCACATATTAACTTGTTTCTTAATCGTTCTTTGTTCTTGCAATCTATTTTTTCTTCTTCTTTCTCTTCTTCTTATCGTTCTCCTCTTTTAATGAGTCTTGATAATTCTTATAACCCAATTCACCAACATCCAACTAGAAAAAAGCCTTCTCAAGTTCATCCATGTCATTGCCTACTGACTTCTCACTCAAAATGGTTCCTTGCTTCACTTTTCAAATGACTTCCCCTTTTTTCACAAAGAAGTTCAATAGTGGCCCACATAAATCTCTCACTTCTTACATTGACCCTTTATAATGGTACCCCAATCCTTTCTTTATAGTTTGGGTGGGAACCTCTGAGAACTTTAATATGCTAATAGAATTCTTCCCTAACCTTTGTCCTGCAAGGAAGTTCATGTTCTTCATAATCCCTATCACCCTAGAATCAACCCATTTGTTAGTGATTCCAGCAACCTAAATCCTCAAAGGCGCAGAACAACCACATTCAAAGCTGATGCAATTTTCCCTACCTCTACGTAAATGGTCACAATCTCTCCTTTATAAAGAATCTTAACCTTCTAAGGAATAACGGAATGCACACCGTTGAGACTATGATACCATGGCCTCTCGAACAAAAGCGAAAAGGTGATCAGGATATCCAAGATTGTGAATTCTACCATGGTTTCTATTACATGTATCCTTACCAAGGTTTTGAACACACCCACAGCCGACCTTCTACTATCATTATAGGCCCAAATAACACTATCAGAAGCCTCCAAGTCCTTTTCAGATAATCTAAACTTGTGTATTAACTTTGAGGGGCATATATTGATCCTAAATCCATCATCCACCATCACACATAGAGAATGCCTTCCTTTCACGTCATCTCAGATGAACAAAGCTCAATTGTGATCCCTTCCCTCTGGTGGCAAATCCTCATCTGAAAAAGTGATTTTGTTCTTATAAGTCATCAATGCAATAAAATCTTTAGGAGTAACTTCAATAGAAATGATCAAACTAGATAGAGCTTCTATCATAGCTTTCTTATGCTCTTGAGAGGTGATAAGCAATTCCCATACACTAATCTGAACTAGTACCTTCTTTAATTGCTTTATAATAGGATTGTCTTCCTCTTTCTCCTTCACAACAAGATCATCTATCCTTTTTCAACCCTTGGTTCCTTAGGAGTTTCTTTATTAGGATAGAATTTCCCACTACGAGTCATATGGTTCACTCATTCACTTTCCTTTTCTTTATCATTCTCCTTCTATAACTGAATCATTCTCCTCCTCTGCACTTTCTATGTCTCCTCATTTGAGCTTTCCCACATATTGATAGTGCAAACAACTGGAACCTCAGTCATAACCTACTTGATAGTGGCAAGAATAACTTCCTTAGAAATCCTAAAATCTATCATGAAAGTCCCTTAATTTAGGGAGGGACATTACAATAGTTTAGGAGAGGGTTCCCTCAAATACTAAGCCTTCTAGAGTTGGGTGGGACAATCATCTTGTTATTAATGAGATCCTAAATCTTGTGCCTCAGTCTATAGTAGTCATTAGTATTGTGATCCGCTTTTTAATGAAAAATGCAGTAGGCATCAATGTCATACCCCCTAGGTAGTGAATTAGGAGATTGTCTTAATGCTAAAGGTTTCAGCACCCCCTTCTTCTATAACCTCTTAAATGCCTTAGACAGAGGCATTCCCAAATTAGTAAATTGTCTTTGTGCACTTACTGCATTTAATGTCAGTCGACTTATTCCCTTCAGCTTGGGACAGGGATAAGGCACTTCTTCTTTCCCCATATTGCCTTCTTAACTCAGACTCCAACTCTTCAACCTACTTCTTAAAGATCCTTAAAATTTCTTACCAGCATTCCACTTATTTTAGTGCTAATGCCAAGCAGAGCCCCTTTTACAATCATTCTAACTAGTTCCCTCTTTGTAGACCTTGTGATTGCCTCTAAAGCTATCTTCTTCCATCTTCGGATGTAATCATTAAAGCTTTCACTAGTTTTCTGCTTCAAAGATTTTATGTGACCTTAAGATCTAAATTGCAAGCATAATGCCTTTGAAAAGCTTTTATTAGCTCCTTCAAATCTTTCTTGATAGTCTTTGGCTAGTTAAAGTACCATGTCTTTGCAAATCCCTCCAATAATAACTTGAAGAGCTCTAACATGGTATCAGTCAGTACCCCAAATGCCTTCATGACTAGCACATACGAAAGGACATGGTTCTTAACATTATAGATCCCTATGAACTTGAGCAACTCAAACATGTAAAAATTAGTTGGTTGTTTCTTAGGTTTCTGAGCAAATGATTCTTCAATATTTGTTCCATTCTCCAAACCTTTAGCACCTAGAGCTTTCTATATTTTCTCTAATTTCTTAGCAAAGTCATCAAATTGAGTACTCTCTTTCCCAATTTTGATAGCCTTATTAAGGACAACTGTGGCACTACCCATGTCCTTAGCAATTTTGTTCTCATGGTTTTCCTTCATCCCAAATAAATCATCATCAGTCACCACAAGTTAGGGGGTTTCCATGGTTGTTTTCCCCTTATTAGCTCTACTGGTAGCTACATTTCCTTTGTTTAGGATCTCATTAACCCACTTATTCACTTCTTTAATAATCTTTTCTTTCATCTTGCGATTGAAGTTGGCCATCAACCTTTCTAAAACTTTGAGTGGTAAGTTTGGTTTTATGATTGGACCAGCCTTTTGACTCAGGCTTGGCATCTTACTTTTCCTAGTGAGTCAGTTGCCATTTCTCTTCCATGAGGATTTGGATGGAGTTATGATGGCTATAAAATATGGGTTATCAATATGATGCATGAGCAAGTAATAGAATGCATGATATGCATAAGTCATTTTGCAAAAGATCCTCATAACCTTATTCCTTCCATACATAAAGTCTAGTGTTGTGGAGTCCTATTCTTATACCATTATGGGGCAAAGAATGTGTGGGTTCACCTCGGACCGAGAGGAGTTAAAGCCTCAAAAGAACATATACACGAAGGTACTAAAAGAAGAACTCTTTACATTACCTGAAAAATATGTACAAGCAAGGAAAGAAATCCCTTTAAGGAGAGATGGATGTATGCAAAAGGTATTTACATTGCAGGGAAGGGGAATACACATGTATTTACATATGGGGAATAATTGCATCAAAGGGAATGGGGCTACATTTACACTAACATTAAGGATACCATGTTCTTTGAAGACTTTCACTCTCCTTTGAAGAAATGCAAACAAGTGGGGCATCCTATTCTAAGATACTATTGGCTCCTACATGTGCCTAATAGTTGAAAGTGTTGTTGACATTAATGGCTCCCATAAGCTTAGGAGGTAATTGTCTTGATCCCCATTCAATATACTCAAAGGTACAAGGCTCATGAGAGATGCATCCTCTTCACAATCTCCTAAGCCTGAATAGAGCTTAAGTCTCAAGCTTGGAGAGCCATCAGTTTATCTAAAGGCACTTAGTGCTTACAGTGAAGTGTGGAGGCTACATGAATATAATGGAATACTCAACAAGAAGTTTAAAATATTAAAATTAAACTAGAGATTAAACACAAAGTCAATTTTGGGTCCCTGTGGAGTCGCCACTATGAGTGCCTCGAGATTTCATGGTTACGCTCGAACGAATGGAATCTTGCTTGTGACTCCATCCTTTTATCAATCATTGGGGAGATCGAGAGGATGAGGGTCTTTACATTGGTAATGACCTCTTAACATGGTAGGTGTTTGCATTAATGAGGATCCTTTAGACCTTACACAAGTTTAAAGCCTTAAGTATAAATGGCGGTCATTGGGGGACCAAAACGGGACAATACATTGGTATTATCCCTAGAAATGTGGAGTTGCCACTTAACTTTGGTCGAGTCAAGAATCTAGGGAAGGTAATATCTGAACCTAATCTAAGTCAATTAGAAGGTCCATTTTATCTTCACCCTATCAGAGATCAGGTTTGAAAATTAAATACGGCTTGGAGAAGAGGTTATACACCCCCAAGCCGCCTAGATAAGGATCCAGGATTCGGGCATCTTTGGTTCACTTTTAATATTTTAGCCAAGGTATTTATTAGTCCAATTAATGCCCTTAAGCATACATCTAAGTGTGATCCACTTAAACAACTTAAGACATCAGCTGAAAGGTGTAAGGGATCATGCATCAATGTATGAAGTGAGCATGCATTATCATTCACATGTCACATCATCCATGATCATATATAAAAAGGGACTGGGGACATGTGACATGGCATAGGGATTAACATGCATATCATCCATTTCACACATAATCATATAATCCATGATAAGGAAATGGTCAAAACCAAATTCATGCTCTAATTCCAAGTAACCACCTACACCGAAAAGAAGAAACAAGTTAGTGATAGGTCAACCAAAATAAGTAAAAAAGTAAGTAAAGAGAAATTAAAGTAAATATAGAAAGGCTAATAAGGTCCATGGTGGTCACCATACCATAACTTTATAGTCAAGGTATCCTAACATATATCTAAGTCCATAATAACCCTATTTATCATCACATACTAAAATGTAAAACTTATAACACACATAAAAATGCATAAATAATGAATAAAGAAGATGAGATTGACATACACAAGACTAGGCATTTGGAGGATATTGATTAGCCTAAGGCAAAGATTCAACCAACTGAGATCCTTAGTTCATTGAACCCTTCCCCACTTTTCTCATAAAGAGCTAAAACATTTAGGGTAAAACCAAACATTACAAGAGTTTGAATGCCCACATTACACTAAAGAATAAGCATTGAAAGTATTATTCACATGACTAGACATGAACTTTAGCACAAATAAGACTATCAAGGTCAAAGTAGATTCAAGTTCCTCACTTGATTATTGCCCTGAGGTGTCAAAAATAGAACAAAAAAAAGATAACTTTAAGATTAAAGAAACAAGAAAACACAAAAAGCATTTTAAGTAGAAATAGCAAGGAAATTCATTTAAACAACCAACAAAATTCCATTTTTGACATAAATAGGGGTCCTAAGTCATTAGACCTCACCCTGTTCTACCATTGGAGTTACAGAACATCATAAAAAGTACCTTAAAAAGAAAGAAATCTAAAAAAACAAAGAGAGAGTTTTGTGTTATGTTGTAGAAAAATCAGGCTAAGGTTGTACAACCTAAAAAGAAGGTTGTATAACCCTAGTTTCCTAGGTTTCCAAAACAGAAAAAGAAAAAGAAAAGAGAAAGAAGAAGAGGGGAAGAAGGATCTTGGGTATGTCCTAGTCCTTGCCATCAGAATCACATAAGAAGTTTAATATCCTCTAAAAATTCTTAGGGCAACGCACAAATGTAAGAATAAAGGCCTAGTTCTACCTTGGAGAGAGTGGGGTGAGGTTAGAGTTTAGGTTTTATGTGTTTAAGGATGTTTGAGAATAAATTTTGGCAGAGTTTTGTTAGGATTTTCAAAAGCCTCCTCTTTCTCTTTAAAATGGGGGGATTTATAGGTGTTAGGTGGGTGCACAGTGCTAAAAATAATACTAAAATTAGGGTTTGCATGTGAGCTGTACAACTAAGCATATGTTATACATCCTTGTGTCAAGGTTGTACAACCCTAGGGTTGAAAAAGGGAGATCATTTCCAAAAGATTCTTAGGATTAAGGATTAGGGAAGGTTGTACAGCCTTAAATAAGGCTATACAAACTTGCCTTAAGGTTATATAGCCATGTTTGATGGGTTATACAGCCTATCAAGCTTGGCTGGCAGCCCCAGGCTAGGTTTAGGCTTAGTCTTTGTCTTTTCCAAGGTTTCCTAAGGCCTTTCATCCCTGTATTTAGGCAATTCCCTTTCTTTATAGGGATTTGATTTAGTGATTTCATCATTGGTCTTCACATCCTAAGATTTAAAATCTGATGCTTACAAATACCTTTACTTTCCTTCAAGTGTTTGTTAGGAGAGCCCTTTTACATATATCATTAGCTAGTCTTTTCTATGATGTTGACACTTTTCTGCTAGGTCCAACTTCATCAATAGAAGTTCACAAGCATAATAAATCCCTGGAAGCAAAGAAAGGGACTACCACCATTACCTTAGTAACATAAGGTAATTTGAGCTAAGTAGTCTCACCATTCCTTTTATGGAATTTTTGACAAAGGCACCTCCTTCCTAACCTTATCACCATTAACCCATTAAAGGGTCGCAATGAACTGTTTAACAATCTACCTTTTTGGCCCTTATGAGGATTTGCAACTCAACATCATAAAGGTGGCAAAATGAAAGCAACTTATTTGAGCTATCATCCACCACTTGGCCTTCCATGTCTTCTAAGAAAATATTTAAAGGAAATGCATGCTTAAAACCCATCATTACAAAATAAACAATGCAAAAATAAATTATGATAATAACTCAATCATTCCAAGTAGAAGGGCAATAAAGTTTCTCTTAATTTCTCCAAGCATTTTTTTAGGCATCAAACTATTTGCCATTTCAAAAAATAGTGAATGAAGGTTCTTTTAGCCTAGTTTAGCACTCGTTAGCTTGCATGCTGCGAGGAATATGGCAATATGTGTTGAAGCGCTAGTGGTTACCTATAAGCTTTCAAATGACTGCCTAATATTTATTCCAATCGAGAACCTTACTAAAGACCTTATAAAAGAGTTTCTTACCAGGTCGAGCATGGAAGCCCCAACCCTCACCAAAACTTTTTAGGTCAAAGAAAATGTTAAACAAGTTTTCAAAGGTTATTGCTCCACACCAAAAGCAAAAACATCTCAAAGTAATGAATATGGATGATATATTTATGAATGATAGGGATCATGGTAATAGTTGAACAACTTAACAAAGAAAGGAGTATGAGGAATACAAAGACCAAATTCTTAGTAGGAGATGAAGACAACTAGGTTTTCATAGGTTATATAATTAGGGTATCCTCTTTTGGTTTATTGGTAGGATTTTTACTTCTTCATAGCTAAAGAAAGCACTTTCATTGTCAAGGGAAATCATGATAAAAAAAAAAGTTTATTTTCATTTTCTTGATGAGAATTAAAATGGAAAAGAACAAGGTTGTCCCTAGTGGCTTTTGATACTATGTATTTGACCACTTAAGTTTTTATTTTATGATAATGAAGCTATGCTTAACCATGCTAAATTGGATTAACCATTATCCCCAATGACTTATAAGTTCTTTTTTCCTTTCCATCCATGGAAGAAAGAAGGAAAAAAAAAAGATTAAAAGGTTTAGAGGCATACTTAAGGTTAAAGAGAAGGAAAACATGTAAAAAGAACTTAAGATTAAAAAAAAATTATAGTATAAATAGCTATGAAAAAGGTGAAATGGCAAGATGTGGAAATGAAATTGTAATCAAGGTCTTAAAACCAAAATAATTATTATAGAGTAAAAACTAAAGAACTGTTTACCCCAGATTATTACACCATTAAATGTTAAGCATGATAACAAAAAAGACGTGTAAAAAATGCATATAGATGTATGAGGTTAGTTATGCTGGCAAATTTTACTAATACATATCCATATTTCATATAAAGATTATTTAAATTTCAAAATCATAAAGGTACAAATATGTCAATTGGCCAACATTAGCAAACATCTTAAAAAGAACTCATATATCTCAAGTGTAACTATGAAAGTATAAGAATTGGGGGCGTTTGATGAAATTTAGAATATAATTGTTAATAAGCCATTATGTATGGCATAAAGAACCTACTTGAAATGATTCAAGAATGAGGTAACCAATAACTCACTATGCTTAAAAAACAATGGCTACTGAACTTCGATGTGAGCCAATTTAGAGTTACTAGTTGCAAACACAACCTAGCCCAATTCGTCAAGAGGAAAGAGATATCTTTCTTCTTTAACCCAACCTTTTTTTAGCATTCTACTCCTTAGCAAGTTGGGTTCCTTCTACAAAAAGACATCAAATTACTAACTAGTACTAATAGGACATAAAAGTAGCTTATTACAGTCATTTTATCTTATGCCTCTACCACATGCAACTTCCTAAGTGGTAGTAGCTTTTTCTCACTAACCAATATTAATCTAAAAAGATTTGGTATGATCTACTATACCATGACCCTTCAACGAAGGCTCATTTAGGCCTATATGAGCCTAATAAGCCATAATAGATGCAAAGCATTTTAACCTAATATCAACTAACATAGGCTTAAAAGCCCTAGTATAAAAGTTAATAGTTTGCCTATTAAAGGTAGCTTCTACTCCATATTCTCATCTCATTCTATATACTATGAATTACTTAGAGACTAAGCACCTTATCCATGGCTCCCTTTCATGATCTCAACAAACTTGAGCATTGAAGTGTCTTTGCCCACCTTAAGGCTGGTATTCCACCGCACCATTATTTGTATTGCTAGTCACAGAACTACAAATAGATATCTTTGAGGAGTACACATAAACTATTCAAGACACACCTCTATCAATATTATAACTCACATAGTTGAATCATCAATAGGATTTGATGCTAAGATTGAATTCATACCATGAGAGAATCTTAACTATAATGGTATTATTGTCATTGATGGCTTAACTAATGGTCTTTATCAATTCTTGTGTGACGAAAGCCTTGACCTAAGCAAAGGAGGAAAGTATTTAATGATGTTCGAGTTATGGGGTGGAGATTTAGGAGAATCGAGAGAAATTCAAATAGATAATTTTTTTTTTTGAAATTCAAATACAAAATTTTTTTTTTGTATATTTTATTGATTCAAATTTTGTAATTTTCATTCATCTAATATTTGATTATTTTCTAATATCTAAACACACCATTGATAATAATAATGACTATATCAGACTGTGTTTGGCTCTAATTTTTCAAATAGAGAATCTTATTGTTGGCTCTAATTGGTGGTTGATTGAAAAATTAAAATGAAAGATAAACGTGTTTAAGAATTTGTGAAGGAGAAGAAAGAAATTGACACAAGCGTGTATAGTAGTTCGGGTGTTAACAAACCTTATGTCCACTCTACAATTGGGTGTTTTACTCAACTCAACTAGTGTTTCCAAGCTCACACCAAACTTTTACAACTTGTGTTTATGGCTTACACAAGAAACTTTACACCTTGTGTTTTCTAGGCTCACACAAAAAATCTCTCACAAGTGTTTTGCAGGCTCACACTAAAACCTTTTTACAATGGTGTTTATTGCTCACACCAAACAATCAACTACACATAAATAAGAATGAAAGATTGAGTAGCAAAATGGCAAGAGTTTAGTTACAAATTAATGAACTCTCCTTTTTTTTACATCTGTTTGGTGGAGTATTTATAGCTCATATCCACCAAAGAGAGGTTGGTCTAAAACTATCAACAAATCTCTAAGATGTGCTAGGCAGATTTAGCATTAAATGCTTGTCAAGCAGAAGTCACAGTCGCTACTAAAATTTCGCAGTCGCAAATTTCCAATTTCCATTAAGGAACTGAAAATTACGGTAGAAAGCCTCGTTTAACCTATTGGCTAGTCCACGTGTTAGAGGTTCATTTGTTGCCCAATAAAATATAGTCGTTGTGTTCTACCAACTATCAAAAATCTCGGTCACGAGATAATTATGTTTTGGGCACAACTAAGACCACCAATTCCTCTATTTGATGAGGAAACTACAACTCCTTGAGTCGCAGTCACTACCAAGTATTTGCCCTCGCAATTTTTTATCTTCAACGGATACCTTGGACACTTGGCACGTTATGGTTGTGAGGCTTTGGTTCCCTCTTTTGTCACTATGAAAGTCGCGGTCGCGAATCCAAACGCGACACCCATCGCGAATTCCTCTGTGACTTAAGTTCACTTTCTTCGGCTAAGTCGCGGTTGCGAATTTCTCTAGTCTAGCTTCATCCGTCCTTGTGGATGATTCGCGGTCGCAATTTAGAATATACACACCACGAATTTGGATGAACTTTACAAAGTTGGAGATTTTGAGTTCATCCAACTTCTAATAAAATAACTAACTTATAATCTAAAAAGTAACACTAAATGAAAGTATTAGAACTGATCAATCTCTATTGTCAAGATCAAAAGAGATTCATGACTTAGGTTAAACCAACCTAGTCCAACAATTATCATTATTTTGAAATTTTTTATAATATTTTCATTCTCTTTTTATATTTATTCGATCACTTTTCATATCTCAGTAAGAAAAAAAATCAAATAAGGTCTTAGAACTACATTATTGTTTACATAGTTCTGAAGCTATATCAATATTTATTCATTTTATACATCTTAAAATTTATTTATTAACTTTTGTTTATTTGATTAGCTATAAAAATACTAAGATTTATCAAAAGGATGATGCAATGTAATGAAATGAAAATAGAGAAAAAAGCTTATACATATATATATATATATATATTCATTATTAAAAAATAAAAATTAGTGATAAAATTTTTTAATAAAAAACTCTAATTATCTATAATTGCAATAAATTTTTTATTTGTCTTTGTATATAAAAATAATATTTCCATCCATTATATTTATGAAAAAAAAAATACATGGACTATTATAGTATGAATAAATAATTAAACTTTTTAACGTATTGAATATGTTTTTAAGAAGTTGAATAGATAAATAATTAATTTTTATACAAATATAATATATATATATATATATACACACACACACACAAAAATACCACTAAATTAATTAATATCAATAAATATGAATATTTAATTAAAAATAGATAATTAATAAATATAAATCAATTAAATAAATTAAAAATTGTTTAAGTACCAAAAAAATTTTCATAAAAAGTGATAAATAACAAGCTTTAGGGAACCTGCCACATGTCATTTTATATTTAAATTTTTTATAAATATTTTTACTTTATTATATGTAAAGATTTGAAAGTATGATGTAATGAACGAAATCAAAATAGAGGGACTAATTAGTGTAATATCTGAAAATAGAAGGACTAATTAAGTATAACAATTATGATAAAATTGAGTGGTTTATAGTAATTAACTCATGGTTGTTATTGTTTATTATTAAGGTTAAAATATTCTTTTTTTTTGTGTGAAAAAAAAAATATTCATAGATAGTTGTTATCATTTACAAAATCAAATTTTGAAAAAAGAAATAATAATTTATGTTGGCTCTAGTGCACCAAGAATGGGGGGTTGAATTGATGGCAAATTTGAACTTTTGATTTTGGAGAAAGCACACAAAAATGAAAGATTAGAGAAAGAGTAGAAGAAGAATGAATGCAAGAATTTTATAATGGTTCGGGTATTAACCAACCCTACATTCACTCCCTAATTCACCAATTGGGTGTTTCACTCAAGCACTAGTGTTTTACAAGCTCACACTCAACTTAGTGTTTAGGCTCACACCAAATCTTACAAGTGTTTTCCCAAGGCTCACACTCAACCTTGTGTTTTAGGCTCACACCAAACCTTACATGTGTTTTTCCAAGACTCACACTCAACCTATATAAGAGTTTTACAACTAGGCTAACTTTCAAACCTAAACAAAAGTTTTCTATATAAGGGCTCACTCTCAGACCTAAACCCAAGGTGTTTAAAGCTCACACCAAACTATGTACAAAGAAATAAAGAATTAAAGTTAAGAATTAACTTTACAAGAACTTTGGCATATTTCAATGGTTATCCTCTTGCATTCAAGTTCATTTGGTAGTGTATTTATAGGCAATAACCACCAAAAAGACGTTACAAAGAAACTATGTCTAAATCTCCAAATCGTGTTAGGTATATTTTGTATTAAATGCTCGTCAGACGAAATTCATGGTCGCTAATTTTGAACTATGTCAAATGGCTAGTCCACATGGTATGAAACCATTGATCTCTTCAAAAACTAGCTATTAGATCTTTCTAACGGATCTTAAAATTTACAATCGCTACTTCAAATTCGCAGTCGCTATTTTCCTTTTCGTACATGATTGTCACAGTGGAATCATCTGTCTAATATGAAGATGTTGTTTCTGAAATTTGCGATCGCTACTGAAATTTATAGTTGCGACTTTTGAATCTTAACAGCTCTTTTTTTAAAATTCACTGTTACTTTGAAATTTATGGTCACTAATTTCGAAGGCAGATTTTCATACTTGGAGTTTATTGCTTCTAATCACTTCTATTCAACTCCTAATAAGATTTTATATTAATATCTACAAAAACAACATTTAACATTGATATTAGAACCTTTCAATCTATATTGTCAAGATCAAAAGAGAGTCTTGACTTAAGTTTGAACAACCTAATCCAATAATTTCATCTCATTTTCTTTTCCTCTATTAGTTTTTTTTTCCATTAAAATTTTTCAATCTTTACATATATAATCATTGATGATAAGGTCATTGTTAAAATTGAAATTTTAATTTTAATAATTTGATAACTATATTTATTTATTGATTAATTTATGTTAATATATATATCCTCTTTTTTTTTTTTGGTACATTGGACAAGACGAATAGGGTAGTGCAAGACCTAACAAGATTCAACTAGGCAAATAAAATTATTGACCACTCCTAGTAGCGAATGTACATAAGGGCAAGTGGGGCAATTATCCTCACTTGTCCTTTTATAATTGGTTATGTATTAATATATTTATTTATTTATAATTATCATTGCCCTCACTTCCTATTTTAACTAAATAGATATTGTTTCCAACTAATAAGAAAAAATGATTATTCAGACAATAAATTAAAAGTCAAGATCAAGACTGCATCATTTTTTAATCCAAATAAAATAAAATTGAAATTTTACTTTTATAAGGAGTTCAATAGTCACTCACTCTCTATCATCTAAAAATAGTAATGATTTCTTTTCTTTTCTCTATTGCATAGCAACATCTTCTTCTCTTTTTACCAACTATATAGTTGATGTGCGCTTAGTAAATTTTTGGAAATAAACAAGATTGGTGATCTCATTGAAAAATTAATAGATACTAGAAAGCAAATTATGTATTTATTAGTGTATCTACTTCTGAAGTCATATTTGATTTTACCATTGCAACTGCAAGTGTAGAAATGGGAATTTTTTAGGTATGAACATCATAAAGATTTAACTACGTAATCGTATAGGAGATGAGTGGTTGAACGATTGTATGGTTCCCTATATAAAGATAGATGAGGTAGATAACATAGACAATGAAAAAAAAAAATCATACAACGTTATCAAAATATGAAACTACGTCGAGAATAATTGTAATATTTGAAAAAATATGAATATTTGATTTTGGATTTTATATTCATATATATTTTTGTGAGTTTAAATATATAATTTTATTTTCACATGTGAGTTACCCACTAATCAATTTTTTTGGATTCACTACTAACCATTCTAATGTTTGGCATGAAACAAATAAGATTGGGCAGAATTTTTACTTTAATATTATTCATACAAATAAAAGAATATTACTTCATATTATTTTAATTTTTTTATTTTATTTTTAAGTATTATTTTAATTTATTTTATTAAATGTAGTCATTAGTACGTATAATAAAATAAAGTAATATTTAATCATAATATAAAATATATATTTTATATTAATAAATTTTTATCTTAATATTATTCATACAAGCGAAAAAAATGTTCCTGTGGTTCAAGCTACCTAGATGACATTCACTATCATGTACTCATGTTGCTACACATATATCGGCTAATGGTATGCAATTTCGTATTTGAGAATTTAGATCAAGTATCTCGTGTATATAAGCATCGCCAAGAAACAGCTAACTGATTGCCCCCTTCCACTGGGCCTTTCTTCATTGTGTGATTAAGGTCTTAGTATGGATGAGCATTCCGGGCGGGTCACAATAAGTCACCAGTCGAAAGTTTAGACCAATCGCAATTCATCACCATTTTGCCTACTTAAAATTGATGCCTGGCTATTATATAAGTGTTGACCTAAGCTCTTGTGTTGGGGCTCGGCTCCCGAACACTGCGTGAGCTGCCTCTCTTCAACACGGAGGAACACTAGCGGGTACGAGTCATCTTCTTCCCACCCGCCAGATTCAACCAATTCTTCTATCTTAGGATTCAGTGTTGTGAAGGAACTGCTGCCTGCGATCATTCCGTTCCTGAGATCTAGTATATACCTTGTATTATTCTAGAGATGTGGACTAAATCAATAGAAAGATGCCCTAGCTTTCAGTCAATGGGCCCACTTAGAATCATGCTTCGAAAGCGTTCTAACAATCAGCTTCGTAGCCACTAGTTTATTATTCATGACAACCCCCCTCAAATAGGGCTATACTACTTTCAAGGCCTACTAGGATGGGATAGGGTGGATTCAACTAGAGTACCAGCTCTCAACCTCAGATTTGACGTGGTTTATAAACCTGGAGCTGTCGAATGGGCTCATCATGAGTTGGGGAACAACTACTAGCCTCTACCAATTACTTACAATTGTTGAATATTTTATTAAAATTGTAAATTTTCTTTATACTTGAAAGAAAATATAAAGTCAAAAATAATTGTCTTTTCTTCTAGCAACTCGATTTTCTCAATGTTGAGAACTTGAGGACATTTGGTAAGCCACGTTCAATCAAGTAATGAAACGACAATTATATAACCAGTTTTACTGTACTGTAACGGGCTATACGAATGGCTATCACAACATAGCTTTTTCTTCATGAAATGGGCATTATTCCTTATAGAGCATAGTACCCAGTAAGACTCTTCACACTGAATATTATATTGTTAGTACACCAGGGCTCCCATATTCTATGCGCGAATGGAGCCCTCCTTTATTATTTTATTTTAAGCCCATTTTCCCTTATAAAACATAAAAGTAGTGTTTGCCGTTATTGTCTTTGCCAAAAACATATTTTATAAATAGTTTACAAATATTTTAATTATTTTATTAAAATAAATTTGATGATAACTAAAATTTTAAACTATAAACTAAAAATAAATATTAATTTAAGTTTCATTTGTTTTGTAAAAAATATTTTCTAAGGAAACAAGCATTCAAGAAATTGAGCAATGAAAAATATTTTTTCAGTTAGAAAGAAAACTAAGTCATTTTTCAGGTTTTGACAAATTTATTCAAATAATAAATAAATCATTTAAACATGTATATTTATTATCATTAGTTATCGTTAACTACCGACACTTATCACCGATCATTATCAGTTGGTAGGTAAAACCTATAAAATTTCATTTGTAATGTATTTTTTTTTAACTTATATTAAGGCTTCATTTGTTTTGCAAAAAATATTTTTCAGGAAAACATTATCCTTATTTTCTTTGATACATTCAGAAAAATTAGTCAAATAAAATATTTTTCTATTCAAAGAAAAATTTAAGTTATTTTTTCAGGAAATGACTTTTCATTTAGAAAACGAAAAGTTATTTTTATGCACTTTAATAAACTCATTCAAATGAAAAAAATAAATTATATAAATATATATATTTATTATCATCAGTCATCCTTAACCATCAATACCATCACTGGTCATTGTCCATTAACGGTGGCCGTCGATGATAGTGAAATCTATAAAATTTTTATTTTTAATATATTTTTTATAATAAATAATAAATAGTATAAATTAAAATATTTATTATTTACATTTTATTATAATCTTATAAATCAAAAAAATTAATATTTTTTTAATATATTCCAAACACCAAAAAATATTATTCTTAGATAAATTATTTTTTGTTAATAAACAAAGACCAAATAACAAATAGTATAAATATAAAACATCTATGATCTAAATTTTTATTATAATCTTATAAATTAAAAAATAATATTTTTTATATTTATTTCAAATATAAGAAAATATTTTTCTTAAAGTTCCTAAATAAACTATTTTCTGTGAAACAAACAAATCTTAATTACAAGTATAACTACTTCCCAAACGCATATCCATCTAAACAATAACAAACTTGAGAATAGTCGTTACATCAACTACATTAAAATTTTAATTATATAACCAAACAATCAACAAGATAATGGAATGCATATTACATTATTTTAAGAGAATTTTTCTTTTTAACTTTTTGTAGTTAGTAAAAAAGGTACATTTATTTAATATAACAGTTCATTATAAAACAGAAGTTGATATTTAACAAACTATTTAACAGCTTTAAATTAAAAAAGTATTTTTTATTAATTTTCATTAACAGATTTTAATTTTATAAATAAAAAGATAAATATATTTTTGACTGTATGATATTTATTTTAATATTATTTTTATTTAATTATTGATTATTTAAAATTTATTATCATTACTTATACCTAATATATTGTTTAACATCTTTTAATAAAATCACTATTATATTCATGATTAATATTTAATACATGTATCATAAAAAAAGTTTAATTTATAACTTTCTAAAAAATACTTAATAGATGATTACATATTATTTATTTTTATATATTATTTATTTAAAATTTACATTCATATTGGTAATTATACTTGCAAACAGCAATCAACAGCAATAATTTTACCAAACATTCAATATCACTCGGAAACCAACAACTAACACCAGCAACCAGCAATAAGTTAACTAAATATATTTCAATTTTTCATTCTATTACATTAAATTCAATTATATCATACAAAACATAACTTATCAATTATATAATACAAAACATAACTTGGGAGATGGTAAATATAACTTTCTTTGAAAATTAAGAGATTTTCATTTTCTTAATTTTTTACAATTATTTTCTTAAATAATTTATTTGATAAAATATAACTATTTTTATTAGTAAATTAGAGATAAAATAATATTGCATAATATACAAATGAATTGAACAAAATACAAATTCACTTCCTAATAAAGAATATACAAACCAATACTATAAAAATTGGACCCTTCAAAATATCTTCTTAAAATATTCTTGGAAAATTACTTCATTGGAAATAAAAGCTTTCAAACTAAATGTGGTAATACATGAGATTCAACTCAAACGGAAAAAAGAAAAAAAAAAACAAACGAGAAAGAAGAACGAAAGATTATTTGACAAAGCTTTTATTTCCCATTACAAATCTTCTTCTGGAAAAGGGATGAAACAGGTTTGAAGGTCTTGATACAATGAAGGATCATCCCATCCTAATGTCTCCCACCATTGTTTCTCTGCTTCAATCTTCTTGATGGACAATTTTAACTTAGTTCCAGAACCCATGCTGAGATTCTTCAGCTTTGCACAATGATAAAACCTGATGTGCTCCAAAGAGGGCCAACACCCTTTCCAAACGCTAACCAAATTAGGCAAATACATAAGTGCCAAACTTTTCAACTTCGGCAGCATGACATGATCAGGTTCAGCAAGGTTCTCCGCAAATATGATATCCTTGATGAGTTTACAATCTTCAACAATTAACTCTTCTAAATTAGGGAAGTAGCTGGTCATAGAGGTTGTGAAAACAAACTCCAATTTTCGACATGTGTGAATGCAAAAACGTTTAAGACTGGCAAAACTTCCGCAAGGCAATTGGAGCTTCCATATTCCTTTGAACTTCTCTAGATAATGGAGACTTAAGTGTTCTAGGAGTGGGAATGCTAGTTCCTTACCTTCCACGATAAATTCCATCTCAGGACATTCCCTAACTACACAAAATTCTAACCCAATCATGTATTTAACTCCAAACTGTGACAGACTATGGATCTTGAGGTGGTGATCAAGGTAGAAAGCTGTAGCTCGGGTTAGTACTTGCAGAACAGCATCTTCAGGTACTGTCTTGTCATTCACAAGCCTTAGGCACTTATCTAGTTGACTGTAATCTAACTCCATATTTTGTGGAACCCGTGATAACATGCGTTTGATGTCATGGCCAACAATAAAGTTAAATTTCTTTAACATATTATGTTTCCATGGTTGACTCAGTTGAAGAAAGAGCTGGAGATGTCCTACCTTGGGAAAGCAGAATCTCAAAGACCTTAAGTTGTTTGAGTTGCACATATCCATTACAACAGATTCTGTTATAACATTCCACCGCTGATCTCCTGGGTGCACAACAATGCTAAGATTGCTTAAATGACTGAGTTTCGATATAGTTCCAGGTGAAATTAATTCAGATGGCAACTTGGAATACTCTCTATGGTCAACAGGTCCATAAAAAGATACTTCCAAGTACCTCAGAGATTCCAGTTGTCCAGTTGCTTCAGGTAATTCGTTCATAACAGTGCCATGAAGATCAAGCAGATCAAGACATTTAAGTTTTCCCACTTCTGAAGGGAGCTTCATTAGATGCTGACAATTTCTCAGGTTCAGTTGTCGTAAGTTCTGAAGCTGCGAAATTGATTCTGGCAAGGAAGTAATCCTGGTTTTGGACAAGTTCAGAACTTTGAGGTGAGGCATGAGATCAAAAAAAGATTTGGGTAAAACTCTGAGGCAAGGATTTCTTTGAAGAAACAAGGCAAAGAGATTGGGGCAATTTGGTCTTGCAGGTAGGCTGGTTAACTCATTATCCATTAGAAAAATAATCTTGGCTAGTTCCCACTCCTCCTCTGATGGAGATTCCGCTAATCCTACTCCAGCTCTAAACAAGCATTGATGGGGCTCAGGACTCAATAAATTAAATCTTTCTATTTTTTCGATCACTGATAATGAATTACTTTCCTCGATTGGCAACTGTGTTGTTCTAGGATGATAACCTGTCGCCAAAAACTGGAAATCTACTGCCTTTGCTGATAACAACACTGAAGCTAGATCCCTGATTGTGTTAGGCATTTTTACACAACAGCCATCTTTAGTGCTCTCCAGCAGAGCTGCATCTATGAGAACTTAAGCTATATCATGCCCCTTCTTGTGTGCATCCGCAGATTTCCCAGCAATTAAACCCTCCTGAATCCAGTACTCTACTAGTCTAGATGTACTCACTTCATGATCTTCCGGAAATAGAGCACAGTATAGGAAGCAAGTCTGTATGTCACAGGCCATCAATGCATCACTCTTTGTCACATGAACCTTTAGCCTTTCATAACTGAACTTCAGTTGTTGAATTTGGCGCTCAATGCCATGCATTCCAGGTTTAGGCAATATAAAGTCTTTCAATGCATGTTTCCACACTAAAATATTATTTTCTGCAGTTAAAGCCCTTCCAGTAACAATAATATTTAGTGGCAAACAGCCACACTCACTAACTATGGCTTGAGCATACGGCAGGACATTTGGAGACTCAACAATTCGACCAACTTGTTCACGAAACAATTCCCAAGCTTCTTCACTAGAGACACCACCAACTTCAATCTCCTTGGCAGCCATGTCACGACAGACTTCAAGTGATCTTGTTGCAATTATCAATCTGCTACCATTTCCTAAGCTGGAACTAGGAATTCCAACTGCATGAAAATCAATACTCTCCCAAACATCATCGAGAATCAGCAGGAACTTCTTCTTTCCTAAAGCTTGAAACAACATTCTGGCAACGTCACTATCAGGTCCAAAGTCTGTCTGGCCAAAATTTACCTGTCTCACAACTTCATCTTGTATCTTCCTTGTGCTCCAACATCTTGAGACAGTCACCCAAATTATAATATCAAACATGTGTTTGACTTTTGAATCATTTATCAAGGCTTTGAGTGTGCTAGTCTTACCAATCCCACCATTCCCATGTATACCAATTATTTTGGTATTTACATCAGCTATAAATCCTAGTATCTTCTGCACCATGCATTGGATTGACTTCCTTGTGTTTAATCTCAATTCTGATGATATTAGCTGACCTTCCTTCTCACAAATAGAAATTTCTCCATCACCAGTAGATGAAACATCAACTTTTTCATTCAAGAAAGGCACTATCTGAGGTTTTGTTGCTTCTTTGCTGGCACTAGATGCCAGAGTGGACTTAGAGGTTATCTCATTTTTCACCTCCAGTGACACTGCTTCCGCAATTTCCATGCTGCTCTTTGCTCTGGGGATCAACTCTGCTTTTTCTGCTTGCATAATGGAACTAGCGGATGAAGTTCCCAGGGCCATTATCTTCTTCTTCACCTCCTCTGGCTCTGCTTCTACATATCCCTTGTTACCCTTTGCTCTGGGGATCAAATCTGACTTCGATGCTTCTGAACTGGGACCAGATGGTGAAGTTGGCTTGCTCATTATGTCCTCCATCACCTCCTCTGGCTCTGTTTCTGCAGTTGCCTTATTTGTCATCATTCTGGGGACCAAATCTACCTTTGCTGCTTTCATACCCATTGGCTCCATTGCTGTAGTCACCATGTCTTTGGGGACTAAATCCATCTCTTCTGCATCTTCACTAGGACTAAATGGTGAAGTGGAGTTGATTTTTTTCTCATTTTTCACCTCCTTTGACTTTGCTTTTGTAGTCACCTTATTACCCTTCTCTCTAGGGACTAGATTTTCCTGAACTTTTATTAGCAAAGGCATCATTATAGCTTTTGATATTGCATTTTTAAATTTTGCTGCTCTGAGTTTTGCCAGTTTACCTTTCACAGTAGCTTTTTCTTTAGCCTTTGCCTGTGAACTAGCCCTCTGTGCTTTCTTTATTGAGGGATGCATCTTGCTTTCAATCCTTGTAGTGAGCAGCCTCATTGTTTCGCGAGTTGAATATCTGCTTGGACCATGATCAAGTGGAGAATTTTCCAAGTACTTCAGTATCTGTATTTCCAGCATACTCACTGAACGATTAGGCAGTTGTGCACTAAAAGATAAGTTCAGCTGAGGTTTCAGCACGTAATTGACTTGATGCTCAATTATTTCCCCCTTGTCTAGCCATATTCGCCATTCTCTACTTGGTATCTTTCCATCAACCAATTCATTCATCATCTCTCTTTTTAAAGCATCCCTCAGATGATATAAAAATTTTATTTTCAGTTTAAGCTGTTCAACATTCTGTTCTTGGTGTTTGATGTGTCCCCTTCTACGATGAAAGGGAATCAGTCGAAACATCATCTTTATCAATGCTGCACATCCAGTAATTTTTCATGGAAGAAAATGAGAAACATATCAAGTGAGAACATTCTCTCAAAAAGTTCATATAAATGTTAATTGATATAAAAGGTTATCTATGCATTTAATTCCACAATCATTCTTCATCGAGTAGGAGGAAGAAATTGAAGATGATGTAGTTGGAGTGAGGAGTAAAATAAAAATAAAGAATTATATGGTTGGCTTGTATGTGCATGTGTGTAGAAAAGACTTGCATGCAGATACTGTGCGAGTGTTTGTTTTAACTTTTGGAGGAGTTGATGCACGTTTAGTTTCAAAAAGTTTTACTAAGTCTGTGGTTATCAAATAGATAAAAGAGCTAGTAACTATTTAGATTTTTAACAGCTTTTGTTCACTAAAGGTCCACATAAGAGCTTTCACAACAACTGTTTAAATAAAATACTAAATGACATTTAAAAAAAAAAACTCTCAAACCTTTTCGATTCCCCACCTTTGTATAGCAAATTATACCCAAACTAAGGCATAAAGCTTCAATTTTTATGATACCCAATATCCCCAACAAGTATGGTTTAATTAATCATTACCCATACCTAAGTTTTGTGCCTAAACTCAAATTTCAGCTGAAATTTTTTATCATTATTTAATTTTTGCACCAACATCATATCATATGCCCTATTATTAAGTTAATTGCCAGCTAGAAGAGACATTAATATGTTGTTAATAGTATGGAAGATGACAAAAGTTGGCTTTTTACACTTGTTGCATTTGGGTGCTGATGCATCTGATGAGGAGAGAGACTTGATAGGCTATAAATTCAGTGCTTGTAATCAAATCTTTTACTAAGGTTGATGCTATAGGGAAGCCTAGTCGGTCAGCAGAACACAAAACCCCCAACTGTCAACTGCGAACTTCAGCTTCAAGGATAGGAAGGCAATGCTTTAAGAAAGCTGGTGATCATGACTTTGGATCGGGTCAAGCAAGGAAGGGGACCTGCCATGGTCAAGACCATCATTGGTATTGTTTTTGTTGTACTATTTTCTAGAATTTTCAGTATGGCGATGGGTGAGATTTAGTTGAGAAAGAAGATGAGTATTATTTGTATTTAAATTTGAATGCCATTTTTGTTACAATTACACAATGAGTTTTGATTTGCTGTTAGAAATAATTATGCAATGGTTTTTTATTTTCAGTTCAACAATTTTTGTTACAAAACTGGTAATAAAGGAAAATTTGATATAAAACCAAGGTGTTGTAGACATTTTACATGAATTTCACAGAAAATTTAACAAAAGGAAGATGTGAATAATGGAATTAAAAATTGAAGTTTGTTTTACTATAATATATAGAAGTGAAAGACCGAGTAGTATAATATGGGAAAATTCAAAATGGTAATCGGATTTAAACCAATAGAAATCAATTCAATTCTTTCATTTTAAGTTTTGCAAACACGATATAAGAGCACTAAAAATTTTACCAGTAAAACTTTTATAAAAATTTGATTTCATTGAGTGGGTTGTGCAATCTTGCATTCTAAACAGAGACATTTGTGAAGGAGAAACTTCTTCCGTATAAATTAACAAAGTCAAGATCATTGATTAAGAAGGTATGAATATAAAGAGGACATATTAATTAAAAATGAAAAAGGGTAAAAGATCTTTCTCCATTACATGCAAAATTCCCATTATGCTAACTAAAGATTTTGTAATTTATAGAGCTAGTGTCATCTAATTTTCATTCTCCAAAGTCATGATCCTTGATCCAACATAAAAGTTAGCAAGACATAAATGCATGAAAAGGTGACTGAAATAAAAGTATTCCACAAAAAATTATTGAATGCATTGTCCAGTAGTTAAGAGAAAGATAAGAAAAGCAACAAAGTGAAAGAGGAAGCCAGAAAACAAAAATGTTGTTTGTAAATTGAGCAATGAAAAAATAATAGAAAAATCTATCTAGACTTACATAGGAAAAATTTATGAAAGACCCCTTTTATTCTTTTGCCTATGACATGAAGGATTATTAATTAGCTAGTGGATGAGATGGTTCTACTTATTTAGACTGAATTCTTGGAAAATGGAATGTCAAACTACGTAGGCATTATGGCTAATAAGAAAAGCTAGACTATAAAAGAGGAACTTGTTTAACTGTGGAAACAAGGCTAATTTTCCAGAAAATTGAAAAATAAATTTTAATGTTTAGTTCAAAAAATTCTCCAAATAGAAATTGAAAATTTTTTTTCCACATTTTCTTTCTTATAACTAAGGTAAAGCAAACTACATAAAAGTTGTTTTCCATTGTCTCATAATTTGTACGTAATGAAAAACATGCCTTTCTATCCGTGTTTTCCACTTCGGGCTTTATTGTGTTGGGTTCAAATAATCAACTATTAATTTTTTTTTTCCTTAACAATTTTTGTTTTTTCTTCTTTCAAGCTTATTATTTAGGCATCTTAATAATTGGCTATAATGCCTATGTCTAACACCTTAAACAATACGATGGTTCAAACCCAATAACATTTTCTTTTGAATTTTCACTAATATGTATATACTCATTTTTTTTAATAAAAGCATCATACTCGCTGAATTCCATACTCTTATCTAAAAGTAAAATCAAAATTATACTTAATCATGTTCTGAAATAAAGATTAAAGCCAATCAAATACTTATCCCTCATATTTTAAAATAAAAAATTATATGTAAGTGATTAGCAAATGAAAATATACACACTAATATCTAAAATAATCAATATTTTTAATAAAATATCACTTATTTAATAAAAACTCTTACAAAGGAAAACTAGAAATAGAGAAGTGGAGAATCGCATAGTGAACATATTTTCTATTCAACTTTTCATTTGGAAAATGAAAAATAAGAAAACATGGAAAATGAAAAGAAAATTAAAAAACAAAAACAAAAAAAGTTTTCTACAACTAAAAAAGGCCTCCTATTTTCTTTTGCACAAACACTAAAAAGAGAAACCAAAAAACTTTTTAACTTGTCATTCATTGAATAGTTAATGCATCGAAAATATTTTTTTTGAAAGTTGTTGGAATTTGAAATCCTAGTGCAAGGATAAAGCCAAAATTGTATATATATGTATGTGTGTGTGTGTGTGTGGGTCTCATAAATTGTTTAAGCAAATTTTTACCATTTGTCAACTTTAATTAATTGACAAATAATTAATTAAGAGCTTGATCATTTTCCATGTCATATTATTTAGGATTAAATACTATTATATCCCTGGAGTTTACGCCAATACACTACTTAGTCCTTATATTTCTAAAAATATATTATTAAATCCCTCTATTTTGCCCCGTTAGACTTTGAGGTCCTTCCATCCAAGTTTAATATATTAACTACCTAGTCTACCTAGTCCATGTAATTAAGAATGACCAATTATTTAGTTCCTATTATAGTGTAAACAATTGTTTGAAAGTTAAAAAGGCAAAGTTAAAAGGATAAAACAACAAAAATAGAAAAAGATAAAAATATTAATTTCAATGAAAAGTGTTTTTATTTTAAATTTATTTTTCTAAATTTCTAATTATAAAATATTTAATTTATAAGAAAATGAATTTTAAATATTAACATGTTAATACTTTTATTATAAATTCATAAATATTTATATTCATAGTACTTATAAATGTATACTTATTACAACAATGATTTTGTAAAATATTATTACAGCAATAATTTTGTAAAATATAAAATCACAGTCGCATAATGCCCAAGTTGGCAACAAGTTTATGATGTTATAATGTAAAAACTTGTTTTAAAGTTATTTTCTTTTTTTACTTAAATATGCATCAAATAATATTGATTGAGGTTTGAAGTCTAACTTTTATATTTAAACAATTTATTTACGTAAAATTAAACTAAAAACTACACTAATTAATAATGATAAATGATAAGCATGAGAAATTAAAAAAATAAAATGTAAATATATATGGATAGCTAGGATGACCAAGTATAAATAAAGTACATATAAAAGAACTAAAGAAATTCAATGTAATGAGATATAAATAAAATAGAATAATGAAGTACAATAATTTTAATTCAATAAATTAATAATAAGTTTGTTTATGTCTATAATGAGGATTTTTTTTTTTTTTTTTTTGGAAACTTTAAAAATTGTTTGTTAGACTCTTTCCCAATATATCTAAACATTATATGCCATGTAATCACATATACTCTAAGGCAGGACAGAGTTAAGTAGATGTCTTCTGTCTTCATTTGTAGGAGTTTGTCCAAATAAATTGTGGACTTTCAGGTTCTAATCTTTAACAAAGATCATTATTTTTTTAGCTTAATAACATGTATAAATAGGAAAATACTTATACCCGATATAGGTAAGAATCTCAAACACAAAGCCAATAGCATAATGATACATAATAATTTTATTAATTTTTACACCTTCCTTTTCCCAAGTGTAAAAATCTGCATATCCTTTTTACACCCACATGTAACTCTCTCTTATTGGTCTGGCATAGTACACCGCCTGTAGGCAAGTCAAATCCAAATAAATATGTATTGAAGTTCATCAATGAAGATTCAGGGAAGTTTTCTTCCCCAAAAAAAAAAAAACCTCTAACATTATGTTCTCTTTTACTGTTTTTAGTTTTGTTTTCAGGCGTCTAAACCTCTTGTTCTAACAGTGGTATCAAAGTTGTATGGTCTTTAAGAGGTTGTGTTTGAGAGAAAATAAGTAACCTCTCCTTCACCAACCTAAGTTTGAGTGTATGCTGTCATGGCTTCTCATAGCTTCTCTCCACTTGCATGTCCTATTTGTGCAGGTAAAAATTACCAAATTCAAGCTTTCAAAATAAGCTTATTTGGAAGCCTATGAATTGTAGGATGTGGTTGAAATGGGGAGAGATCCTCCCACTTTGGCAGTGAATCCAACCATAACTCGAATTAATCAATGCAGTAAAAAGCGTGTGGAAAGATATACAAGGCATTATCTTGCATTCATTCAGCAGTTTTCAATGTTGTTTTGACAAGGATCATGGTTTATAAATCTACAAAAGAAGCTAAAGATAAGCTTAAGAAGAAGTTTATGGGTGATGATAAAACTAGGAAAATGTGAATCCTAAATTTAGGAGAGAATTTGAAGTCTTGAATGAAAGACTCAGAAAGAAATATGGTGATGGAATCATGAGGGTTCTTAATCAAATCAGATTGTTTGGAGAGAAGAATAGTAGAGAAAGTGTTGGCTAGTTTACCAAAAAGATTTGACGCAAAAATCTCATCTCTTAACGACTCAAGAGACGAGACTTTCCCAGCTAAGTTTGACAGAGCTTGTTGATGCTGTGCAATAATTGAAACATATGAGAGCACTAAGAGAAAAGCATATGATCATAGAGGGAGCATTTCAGGGTTAACACATGAACAAAGCACAAAATAACGGTGGAGGAAGAAAGATATCGATATAAATGAAAGAATATAGAGGAAATAAATCTGAGAGCAGCAAAAATGGAGAAAGGGCTGGCAAATTCCCCCCTTTGGTGTTTGGAAAAGAACAAATCATCTGGAGAAGAATTTTGCTCAAAGAAAATCTGAAGTAGGCAATGCAATACAATAAATATGGTCATTTTGAAAAATGTTGCAGGCTTAAGCAAAATCAAGAGAAACCTGCTACTCGGTCATTGAACTTCATTGGAGATCAACAAAAGCTTGATGTCCATTTGTTTGTGCATCTTAGATTTATCAACAAAATGTCAAGCATGTTTGGCTTGTGGATAGTGGATGTAGAAGTCATATAGCAAAGGATGTTTCTCTTTTTCACTTATTTGGATAACAAAACATTTCAAAACTATGAAGATGGGGTTCAAGCAAAGGGCAGAGGTTCAATTGTTGCACCAACAAAACTAAGCATTAAATTATTCTCAAATGTCTTGTTCATGCCATGCTTGGATCATCTTTGTTGCTTGTAGCATAGCAGCTAGAGAAATGTTTGATGTCTGGTTTTTAAGAATAGCTACTGTACTACCTTCTATCCAAATTAATGAGATAGATTGTGTCAATATGGTCAACAACAGCTTTTCTTTAAGCTTTGATTCTGTAAAGTGCCTCTGATATCAAAACAAATCAAAGTTAGTACATGAAGATTTAAATGCAGGTTCTGAGATTCTTGCAAATTCAAAAACAGGTTCAAAGAAAAAAACAAATTTCAAGTGCTGCTTTTGGTCTAACAACTGAAAACTCTCACGTTTCACATGTTCTTCAGACCAAATATTGCAAGAAAGAAGTAATTTTATTATCCCAAGAATTATAAACTTTAAAGATAAGAGTTCAACAGCAATTTGTAGGGGAATGATTGTCAAAAGCAATGACAAGTCAAGAAGAAAATTTTATGCTCTCAAAGTCAGAAGATTGTATGGTTAACTTGTTAATCAAATGTGTAAATCTGAAGATTCAGAAGAAGATTCAGACATCCCAGGAAATTCTCAAGGAGAACTGTTGAGAACAAGAATTTTCTTTAAAACTCTATAAGTTGTTTTGCTGGACTCTTCTCCTAAAATATATGAATATTTTATGCTATGAAATCCCATACAGTCAAAGCAAGAATGTGTTAGGTAAAAACATGGGTTCTACCCTTATTTGTAGGAGTTTGTCTAGATTTTTTGTGGAGTAAATTCAGGTTGTAATCTTTGACTAAAATCATTTGTTTTAACCTACAAACATATACTGTAATGAAGTTCATCAATGAAGATTGAATGAAGTTCTCTTCCAAGAAAAGCTCTATCTTATGTTCTCTTTTAATGTTTTCAGTTTTGTTTTGATACTTCTAAGCATTTTGTTCTAATAGTTCCTGTTTTTTAAGAAAAATAAACACTTGGATCCTTAAATTTTATATAAATTAGTAATTTTATTATTTATTCAACAAAAATAGGTGATAGAGTTGTGCAGATTTAATTACAAATACATCTATTGCCTCTTATAAATAACAAAAGAATAGAATTTTATAGAACTCAAGGAGATGTTGTTGAAGTTTGAAAAAGGACAAAATGTATGTTAGAAGCTAAACTTTTCAAAGTGCATACTAATTAGTAGAACTAAATTACTAAAGGAAAAAAATGAGGACCGAAACTTTAGGAAGGGAAAAATTATACTTAATAAGGCTTCGATTGTTTCCTGAAAAATATTTTCCTCTAAAATATTTTCGGTATTCTGATGTTTAGTGCACTCAAGAAAATTGATTAATAGCAAATATTTTTCTAGTCAATGAAAACCTATGTCATTTTTCAGATTTTAACAAACTCATTCTAATGAAAAATAAATTATATAAATGCATATCTATGAGTGTACTTATTATAACAAATCATCCTTTACCACTAACAACCATCATCAGTCGTGCCAACTGGTGGTGGTCATCAACAATCGGTAAAACCCATAGAATTTTTCATTTTTAATGTATTGTTTTCTTATATAGAATAACAAATAGTATGAATATAAAGCGTTTATAGTCCAAATTTTATTACAATGTTATAAACCAAAAGAAAATTAATATATTTTCAGTATATTTTAAACATCATAAAATATTTTTGTCATACAATATTTTTTAAAAAAAATATTTTTCTTGAAAATATTTTTCAAAGACATTATTTTATGTGAAACAAAAGAAGCTCAAAAGAAAAAAAAATCAATTTGTCCTTAATCATGTGATATGTTAAAGTGGAAAAAAAAAAAAATTATTGCCTCACTTCTTCATAACGTGACTTCATCGCTTTGACCTTATGTAACGTAAGGCAAGCACTTAAATACCATGTTAACAGCTCAATCATTCATTCAGTAATGCAAAAAAAAATTGAAATCAAGGCCTTAACTAAATTTTGGTTCAATATCTAGAAAGGCAAAATCTTACCTCACATTTTATCAACCAAACTGACAAAATGGAAAAGCAGGTAAAACATCATGAGTACAAGAGAAAAACTAGATATACCTATGAAATTCCCTTATAGTTGCGTGCTTTAAAATTCTTTTTTGTTTAAAGAGATTTGAATTTGGCTCTTACTTCCAAATTTAGCGATGCAATTACCTTTAAGTTTCAATGAAAAATTTCTCAACAATAACTATAGAAATAACGTGAAAATACTTGATAAAAAGAGAAAACAAATAAATGAATTAATTATATTATTCTTAAATGATAATTTGATCATAATACTTATACCATAAATTAAATTAATTAAAGAAATATATTGTTATTGTAAGAATAATTATATAAATCAATATATGTAACTAAAATCAATATATATATATATATAATTCTGGTTTTAAACTAAGTTTTAGATGACTGTTTATATTTTTATTTTGTCATGTGGCAAGTTTAGTTTCCTTAATTAACCAAAAACAAAAAACATAAAGCTTAATAATATAGGAAGTTCTTCATATAAAAACAATTTAAGAAATATAATAATATAGAAAGAAGTTTTTCATGTTAGGCTTCCTTAACAATCAATAAGCAATTAGTTTCCTATATAACAAGGAAAAAAATTTAAAAGAATTAAAGAGAAAAAGAGGCCAACAGAAAAAAACTTAAAACTACAAATTTTGTTATTTTCTATTGAAACAATTATATTATTATCAAAATTTATTATACTACTTTAATTATAATTTTTATTTTTACAATTTTATTTACTTGAAAAGTCTAATTAGACAATAATTTTTTATAAAATAATGATTTATTATAAAATAAAAATGAATTTTAATTATTATTTATATATTAATTTTAATTGTTCAATTAATTAGTTAATTAATTAAAATAAATATTAAATTTATTCAAAATGTATTATTGTAATTATATCGCACAATACGCAAATTTACAACTAATTTTATAAATTTTTACCCAAATTAATGATTAGTTTATACAACAAATACTACTAGTATTCATGTATTAATACTAATATATATGTTATCAAAAAATACCGTCATCTAGAATTAGGCCAAATGCATAAGCTTGCCATCATATTGATCAAAAGAGTCCTATACATAACTATCAGTTTTTAGTTTTTTTTTTTTTTAAAAAAAAAAAACTTCAATTTTGAATGTTATAATTAATAGGCACACATTGTGCATTGACATGTCAAAACAAGGATAATTACATGGCTTGCGTCAAACTTATCTAATTTAGTTAAGGCCTAATGACCCAAAAAAAACTCACCTTTTAGTAAAATTTTAATTGGACTGAAACCTTCTAAATAAGTCAATTGCATCCTAATTTGATTAGTCGGTTTTGTATCCATAGTCAAAATCAAAATAGAGCGAAACGAAGTGTGCACATATAGAATACTTCTTAATGGAGAAAGTACTTTAAGTTTTTTACTATATTTAATCAAATTTTCATTAAAAACATTAAAAATTCATTTTGTAATTTCATATAACTAAAATCTAATTTTATAAAAAATAAAATTTGAAAAAAAATTAAAATTCTACAATACCTTGAATCTCTCAAGCACTCTCTAAAAAAATGATTTGAATATGTTTAAGTATTAAAAACTTACTTCAACCTTTGGAAAAATTCTAAAAAACTCAAAAAAATGCAATTGCATAATATAGAATATGAACATCTTGGAAATCTCCACACAGCAACAAAAGGAAGATCAATGTTTCATATTAATATTCAAAAAAGAAACATAACATCTAAAAAAAATCTTCATGCAAGAGAAAAAGGAAAGTTATTTTTAGCTTTTATTGTTTTAATTTGTACATTTTAAATATATAAAAATAAAACTTTCATCTAAAAAATGAATTTTTTAATACAAAATTCATTATTTATCATCTAAAATTATAGAATATTTTAAATAAAAATTAGATTAAAAATGAGCCCAAAAAATAAAAGTATTATCTTAATAAAAATCTAAACTTAGTTTAGATCTAACTATACTAACTGAGAAGGTATAAGCATCAATTTAGCCTAAATGTACACTTTACCCTATTGAGATTTTGCTTTTCGATACAATTGAAACTAAATAGGCAAATTAAGCTACAATAGACTCAATTAGAAGTTTTAGAGGCAATTTAAATTTAGCTAAAAGATTTGGGTTTTTAGATCATCATGTCTTTATAGTTAATTTAGTATTTGAATTTCTCTTTCTTGACAATCAAATATCTAAATAAACATAATTACTTTTTTGTCACCACAATAAACACATATATTTTAATTACTTGCATTTGTATGGATTAACTTATTAAAATACTAAAATAATTCCAATAAAAAAATAATATCATTATTGTTAGACTAACAACTCAATCATTGTGTCAATAACATATAGATGGTCAAACTCTACAATTAGTGCATAGTATGGAAGGTCAAGAGTTCACATCCTAATAGCCTTAATCTCCTAGAAAAATTTGTATATAAAAGGGGGAAAAAAAAAAAAAAAACTGGCATCCCTATACATTTCATTTATCTTTATCACTTCTTTCCTTAATTTATCTATCTATCTATTATTTTACATCTCATGTTCCTTCAATACTTGTCTTTTTGACATGATTTCCATTTCATTTTTCGCAATTAATTTTTTGTAATATCAAAACTAATCTTTTAAATCAAAAGAAATTCTAGTAATTATATAGTTTTTAAACAAAAGAATTAGCCAAATAAAATTAAATTTAATTGAATTAAGTTAAATATTTTACATTTTTTTAATCTTCAATCACATTCAAAAACAACAACAAAAAAAGAACACAAGGGTGTAATCAAGTTAAGTCAGAGTTAATAGAGATGTAATCAGATGGAATCAAATCAAGACAATGCACTAGTTGACCTCTGGCACCACTAAAAATGAAGAATTTGGGAAGAAGTTTTAGAAACAGACTAATTTCCATCGTTTTATTTGGCACTTTCACACCAAACTGAAATAAAGCAAACCTAAACTACTAGCTTAACATAGACCAACTGAATCAACAAGCAACATTTATGAAACGAACCAAAATAATAATAACAATAATTAAACGAAATCCAAAACAAACCTGAAAAGTGAAGTTTTCTTTCTTCTTTTCTTTTTTTAAAAAAAAATTTGCCCTAGAACCTCAACGTACTGCTTCCAAATCTATTTTCCTTCTATTTCTGCCAGATTTCCTGTAAAAATATAACATATAGCAGAGGACACGTATCACAAGAAAGTACCTCAACAAATCGATAAAGCAAACAGATAACAGAGCAAATGCTTCACCGGAAACTTCCTTTTCTACACCGGAATCAAGAAACAGATGGCCCGAGCCAATGATTGCTTGCTTCCTTAATGAAATGATCTGTTTTTTGGTTGGACCATCGACGTGACATCAGGTTTTTAAAAGGATTCTTGGGACTTGGGGAGATAACGCTGCTTTTTCTGTTTTTTGTACTTTATTTCAAAATTCTTTAAAAAACAATTTTTTTTTTGTTTTTGTCAAAAAATATTTTAAAAATTCAAAATTACAGAAAAGCGCAATTTTTAGATATATTCAAAAAAAATTTAATAGTGTATACATTTTATTTTTTTCAAATATACCATCAATGAGATTTCAGCTCTTAACGTTTTTAATTTGTCTAATTAGATTCAAAATTCATTTTTTTATTCTAATTATATCTATTTTTGTCAAACAATATAAAAAATTAATTTTTTATATTTTTAATAAAACTAAGTAATAATTTTGATATAACAAAAATTGAACTTAAATTTTCAATAAATTTGAGAAAAAAATAAAAATCAATCAAATTTAATTATTTAGAGATAAACAATTAATATCGACAGACTCTCAAAGTAGCACAATATACTTTATCATATGTCAAAGTTAATACTAGAATAAATGTCAAATAGTGGTTAAGCTACTACATGCTAACCTCATGCACATTTGTCCATACAAACTTCACATTTTTTGTAAGGCAATGATCACCTCAAAAAATCTTGAAAAGAACCTATTATAGTGACTTACTAAATCAAGAAAAAAATGCTCCCTTTTATCACTATAGTTGGTCAGGACAATGGGTAATTGTCTTTATCCTTTTTGAATCAGCCTGGATTCCTTTAATTATAACCACATAACCGAGAAATGTTGCATTGTTAAGCCAAAACTCACATTTAGAGAACTTAGCATGTATGAATGCTCCTTTAAGGTTTGCAAAATCATCCTTAAATGTTGAGCATCTTCTTTAGGACCCCTAGAATACAACAAGACGTCATCAATGAAGACAATCATAAGGTGATTAGAAAGGTCGAAACACCTTATTTATCAAATCCATAAAGGTCGCTAGCACATTAGTGAATCCAAAAGACATCATAAAATAACTCATAATGGCCATGTCAAATCCTAAAGGCTATCTTCAAAATGTCCTCCTCCATTATGTTCAACTAATAACAACTCGATTTCAGGTCAATCTTAGAGAAATGTTTAGTTCCTTGTAATTAATCAAAATAATTATTGATCCAAGGCAATAAGCACTTATTATGGAGAACGGGCTTATTCAACTACTTATAGGCAATACACAGACTCATCTTTTTCTTAATGAATAACACATGTGCAATCCAAGGTAAAGTACTAAGGTAAATAAAACCTTTATCCGTTAAATCTTCTAGCTAAACCTTTAACTCCATAAGCTCCACAAGTACCATCCTATAATGTGGCATGTACATAGGCTCAACTTCTAGTACTATATCAATGCAAAACTCAATCTTGCATTTTAAAGGTAACCTTGACAACTCTTTAGGAAACACATCTAAAAACTCATTTCTCATAGGTACTTGTTCAGGTGTATCGCGCCCTATATTTACATCTCTAATTTAGATCAAATAACCATGACATCCATATCTCAACATCTTTTTAGCATTTATGGCAAATATCACATTATAAGATACCATATTCTTATCCCTATTGATAGTTAAAATTTATCTTACTAAGCCTTTTAAAAGTCAGCAACTTCAATTGACAATCTAAGGTAGTATAATAGCCGACCAACCAATCCACACCAAGATTGAGATCGAAGTCTACCATATCAAGTACCACTAAGTTTAGTAGTAGACAATTACCTCCTATAAATATAAAGCATAACAGATATACAATCTCCACATAAAGAAAACTCCATTAGACAAGATTTTGAACTTAACTACCTAGTTGTACCTAAAGAAATAAAACTATGGGTGGCATATGGTTTAATAACACATATATGTCCATACTATAAATGGAAAGTGTACCGACCACCATTGCATTCAAGGCTTGACTATCCTATAGTGCCATAGTGAAAATACATGTTTGATCTTGCTCTTGTTAGGTTGAACTCTAAAATGATAAAAAAGCTCTTCCAGTACCTCTAATAATTAAGCCCTTGCCACCTTGTCCTCTCCTTAAAGGACTTATAAACTACTAATGTTGCTATGGCATCAAATGCTAAAGGTTGTGCCATATTAGCATAGGATTATTATGGAAATGTTAAAGCTTTTCTTATCACTAGACAATTCTCATCCACGGACAATTCTTAGCACAGTTGGCTACATCAGTAATAGGCATCAAAACCATACAATCACTCTTTCTAATAAGGTCACTCCCACTTTTGACAAGCAATAGTACCTATAAATTGCATTAAAATTGGAATTCTAACCACTATTACTATACCCCTGATATGTCTTACACACTTTAGGCTTTCTATTTTTCTTTTAAAAAGGCTTTCTTCTTTTGATCATTTATTACTACTCAAAAACAGCGATATTTGGGCTAAACATACTCATGGCCCCTACACCATCAATACTTTCAACTCGAGTCATTACATTGTAACTTAGCATTCTTGTTCTCTTTCGTAATTTCATTTTCCAATTATTGATCATGTATTAATGATAAACCAAACTGTCATTAAGAACTACAAATACAATATATGCAAATCTCATAGCTAACTAGAGTAACATTAATACAATGAACCAATTATGATTATATGTTCTTTATTGTTTAATTAATTTTATACCATTATGATGCATGAATACAAAGAAAAAGATACAAAAAAAAGTAGTTAAATGCCATGACAAACACTATCCATTTATCACTTGTTGTCCTTGCTTGAAGAAGGCTTAGTCTCCACTTCAAACCATCAGTCTCCTCCACGCTCTTACTAGTCTAAAACATACATATTATCCTTATAAGTAGCCAAACTAGAAAATTGAAAATGAGTCGAGCTAATACTGGCCTATGGATTGTGAGCCCATTTATGGTCGAGCTAGGCCTATGGTTGGTTGTGCCATTGAGGTCTTATAAGGTTGAATCGAGTCATTCATGTGGTTAGGCCTAGCCTATGTCTATATGGGTAGTATCCCATATTCCCCTAATCTAAGTTTATTTATGTCTCAAGTTTTATGAGGGAGGAAGTAATCAAGCAAATAAAGAGTATAGCTTGATGTGACCAAGTTGACAAGGAATGTACCTAAACCTGGACAAGTTTATAAAGATTATAGCTGAATTTAACCGAGTTTATCCATTTGGAATTAACCGCATTGCATTCTTTTGAATGAGAAATTTTAGAAAACAAGATAAAAATCTTACTTTTGTGATTATTGGACTTCTTAAATGAGTCTTTTTATGGCTTGAATAATACTTGGATTTCTTAAATAATCTTGGTAAAGCTTGAAGAAATTTATTAATCTTGTTTTATTTGGAGTGGATTTGGTTTAATATTGAAGTTTTAGGGTGGAAAGGATCAAAGGAAGGCAAAAGAGTAGTTACAATTTCTATTTTTCTCAAATTTTGATAAAAATGTCTAAAGTGAGGGGTAGTAGCAATTCGAAGAGTGAATGGCTTCAATCAATTTGGAATAAGTCATTCACAAATTAGAATAGGTCATTCACTTAGGATAAATTCTTTAAAAATCATGCAGTAATTGAGAGCTTTTGAATAGCCCCATTCATAAAATGAAGGGCCCATTCTTAAAAAATGAATGACCTTGTTCATCAAATGAACAAATTTGTCCACTAAGGTCAAAATATGAGAGCTTTACTCAAAAGGCTTGAATGATCTAAGCTCACTTAAGCTACTGATGTTAAACGCCTTGTTCATTGCATGAATACAATGAATAACTTGTTTAATAGGCTTAAACAACCATTCAATTAGTTTGAAAAAAAATTCTCAAACAATCTCATTCCATTTTGTTTCCTAAACTCAGCTAATACATCTAAACTTTATTCTAACAAATCTAATACATAATTAAACATGAAACACATCAATATTATCCCTTGAGCCAAAACAAGACATTTTGTGCATTATCAAAATAGTATAAAATGACACTCATAGTATTACAATAGAGCCTTATTAACCCCAAAAATCTAAACCTTTTTTGAATTTTGACAAAATTGATCAATCCTTTTAATTTTAGAAAAATTAGTCAAAACTAATACAATTTTGACAAATTTAGTCAAAATTTAAATTGATTAAAATAGAATGATATATCACATGATGTGACAAAACCAACTGACTTGAATTTTTATAAAAAAATTAATAAAATCAATTAATATTAGTTATTAACATCATTAAGATTAGGTTAACTCAATATTTTAACATGACGTACCATTTGTTTTGATCAATTTGAATTTGACTAAATTTGCTAAATTTTTATTAGTTTTGGCTAAGTTGCCAAAATTAAAAGGATTAACCAATTTTGTCAAAACTCAAAAAGATTTAGATTTTAAGAGTTAATAAATCTACAATATTCTATATCTAACATTTAACTTTCACAAATAAAAACGAAGTTTTCACTATATTAGTGAATAATAAAATTAAAGTTCAAACTATTAACTTCCTAAACTACTCAAAACTTTTTTTTAAAAAAATCAAATTAGACTTGTTTGACAGGTCTTATCCTATTCATAAAATGAAAAATTCATAATAAATAAGTTATCAATTAAATCTCAAAATTAGACATAATTTTTAATATATTATAAATTTAATTTCTTATTAATAAAAGTGTATAAATTTTAATTCCTTTCAAATCTAATCTTTAGTCAAATTTTGAATCCCTAAACTTTTTAATTATCCTAATTAGATTTAAAAATAATTTTTAATTTTAAGTAAGATAATAGTTTTCTTTTTAAGCTATTTAGGTCTAATTTTTTTTATCAAGTAATATAATGATTAATTTTTTATTTTATATTATAAAGATAATTTATAATTTTTAGAATAATAAAATTAATTTTTAGAACAAATTAAAATCAATAAGATTTTCTTGGTTTAAAAAGTTTTCACTTTTTAACTCAATCTAAATAATATAATATTTTTTAATTTACTAAAACTCAAATATAATTTCTTTCCCTATTTTTATCAAATACATAAAATTCAATCATTTTTAATAATTAATTAAAATATAAATTTGTAAGTCTTAATGTATCCAATATATAACACCGCATTTATAATCAAGTTCAAAAATATTGGTTGCACCAAATTTTATAAATTCGTATCATTTGAATCAATTATCGAGAATGATTTGATAATAAGTATTTGATAAATAAAACGAGTGAAAGAACATCATATTTTAGTTCTTAGTAATTATAAAAAGATATTATATTTTGAGTTAAAGGGAAAGAGTAAAAAATTTTCTAGACTAAAAAAATTTAGTTGATTTTAATTTTTTTCTTAATTTGTATATTTTTGATAAAAATTAGATTTAAATAGATTGTGAATGAATTAAATCTATATTAGACCTAAACTGGACTTAAAATTTGTGCTATTTAAATTAATTATTAAAAATAATTGGACATGAAGTATTTTATTTTAAATATTATATTTTATATTGAAAAAAGTATATAAAGTTTTCTAGATGGAGAAAATTTAGTTGACTTTAATTTTTATCAAATTTCTTAAATTCTAGATTTACTTTTTATTATTTGAGAAATTATAAATTATTTTTATTAATAAAAGTATGAAATAATTAATTTTTTATATTTTTAGCAAATAATTAGACTTAAATAACTTAAAAATAAAAATATTATTCTAATTAGAACTAGAAGTTAATTTTGAATTTAATTAGTTGAATTAAACAAATTGAGAACTCCAAAATTTGACTAAAAAAATAAATTTACAAAAAAAAGAGAGTAAATTTTACATACTTTATTGATAAAATGTAAATTAAAATATATTTCAAAATTATATCTATTTTTGAATTTTTTTAATAATTTACTGTTTCACAATAGCACTTGCGCTAGGGATAGAGTCAAACTTTATTTATTTATTTATTTATTTTAAAAAACCTTTCTTATCTGGATTACGCGTTCAGCTATAAAAGTGTTGGCCTTAGAAAAGTTAAGGAAACTAGATTTAAAAAAATAAGAGAGAGAGATACAGCACGCTCTGACTTGAACGATAGTTTAAAAACAATCGACTTATTCCATGTCCCCCATTTTCCATTTTTTATTCGAGGAATCATATTTTCATTCTTAATTTTCATAGAAATGGACTATTAGCATATTCCGAAGGAATCTCAATTAAATTATTGTTGTATTATTTTAAACTAATTTCTTTATCCAAGAGGCATAATAAATTATTAATATTCAATAAATAATTAGTATTACAAATAAGAAGTCTTGTATTTGTCGCAGGGAATATTGAATATTCCCTTTTTTTTAAATCAATCGAATGTTGAATATTCCTTTATTTTTGTCATAGCCAATCGAATATTGAATATTCTTTCAAAAATGCTGTTTTGGGTCAATGCATTGCATGTTACGCTCAACGTATTGGGCTGATTGCTTACCACCTCTTTTTATGCTGGAAATTCTTTCACGCAGGGTATATGCTGAATTAATATATATTTTATATTTAATAAAAAACAAATTAATATTTAAATATGAGATTATGGATAGATATGGGGAATCTTTATCTTTTCTGTCTTTGTTACACCTCATGTTTTCGTGTTATGTAATTCATTTCGATTTTTCACTTCTTCAATTATATATATATATATATATATATGCCCTTTAAACTTTTATCACTTTATGCATTTAAAAAGAAAAACAAAGTTTTTGCATGTGAAAGTTAAAATGAAAACGTTTTTTTTTTTTAATTTTTAAGTTTTAAACCCAATTCTCAAGATTAGCATTTTAGTATTGAAAAACAACATCAAAAATAAAAAAAAATTTTACTAAATATTTTATTAATGATGGGGTGCTTATATTGTGATGTGCATGAGAAATATATTATGGATTTTAAAATTTATAGAAAGCAAGCAAAAATTTTATACAATTTGACAAGTGAATGACATGTTCCTTAATATTTTCACAAAAACTTAGCTTGACCAATATTTCATATGGCAAGCATTCAAAAACTTGAAAACATTTTCATATATCTTTACTTTCACAAAACTTGACAAGTGTGATATTTAAGAAAATGACATGTGACTTAGCATTCCCACAAAAATTTGAAGCACCACAAATATTCATAGAGCAAGCATTCCTACAAAAGCTTGGAGACACTCTCATGCATCTTTATTTAAATATATATATATATATATATATATATATATATTTAGAATTTAGTGTGATTCAATTTATTTTGTTTATTTTTAAAAATTTAGTTAATTTGTATTCTAAAATAAATTATGTTTTCTTAATTATCGAAATTAAATTACCTTAATAGTCCAAAAGATGATTAAATATATCAATTACAAAATTGATTTAACATTTGTTACTTTATGTTCTTTAAATATATCAGTTATAAATTGATTGATATTACAATTATGGTAATAATAATTATATAAAAAAAAAAGACTATATGATCGATAGTATTAATTACTCTTTTGATCATTAGTTATAACATATCAGTATTTTTTTCAAGTACGAAAAACAGAACTTCATGTGGTGGTGAGCCAATATAAACCATGTGAATTTATGGGTGATCATTATCAAATAAGGTAATTTCATTTGTATAATCATTTACTTATATTTCATTACAAAATTAAGAGTCGTTACTAGTTGTAAACTCGCGTATTACGCGAGATGATTATAATAATAAATTTTAAAGATATTTAACATTTATTTTTATTAAATAATTAGTTAATTAAGTGAATGATTAATTATTAGTTTATAAAAAAATTACTATCAAGTAAATAATAATAAAATAAATTTCTTAAAATTTATAATTATTTATGGATATAATTATAATACAGATTATCTATTGATTCATTCTTTCAATTTTATAATTTCAAGAAAAAATTTATTAAATTTGAATGAGGTAAATTTTTGATAATCATCAAACAAATAATATAAATATTTTATAACAAAAAATAAAAGTAATAAATCATTATGAATTATATATATATGAAATAATTATAATAAAAAATTATCTATTAGTTCATACCTTTAATCATGTGTAGTATAACTTTAAGTGAAAATTTATTAAAATTGAATGAAGTAATTCTTACTGTTACTAGCTCTTATAAAATCAAAATTTTAAATAATAAATGAATTTAATTTTAAATTTTTATCTAGATTTTTCTAATTTGTTATTTAGAAATTGTCTAATGTTTTTATATTTTAGATTTTTCTAATTTCCTATGCAGAAATTTCTTTTATATTATTTTAGCTTCTTATTTAAAATTTTTAATTTCCTTTTTAAAAATATGACAATCAATTTTTCTGATTTTTTATTTAAATTTTTTAATATGATAATTTTCTATTACATAGCATAAAATAATAACATATAACAATGTTGTATATAACTTTTGACAAATGACAAATAATTATTTAAAACTAATCTTAAAACTAAAATTAATAATAAATATTGATTTTTTTTCCAATTTCTTTAGACTCAAAACAACACAACTCATTAAATTACTACTTATTAAATTAGGTTCCCTATTTTCCATTATAAAATGCTTCAACTTCATCATTATAATCATATATGTTAACTTAAGTAAGGTTTCTTAGTTGGTCTCTATTTTTAATCTTGATAATCAAATTAAATGATACTAATATTTTTATCAAGTGTCTATTTTATAAATTATAGGACGTAAAAGGATGGAACATAAAAAACTTAACTAAATTTATAAGTCATCAACTAGATTTGAAAGTCACAACCAAACTGGCAAATTTTAATCAAAACTTATATATCACTACCACCACTACAAGAAATATATAATATACCGACGAATAATTTCATTGATAAACAAATTGATTTCTTCAATAATCTTAGTTTGCTAACAAAACATTGATTGTACTATTCTGTCAGCTAAGTGTTGGTCAGTAAACAAATGTTGATAGAAATTGCATATGTCGGCAAACTTAACGACGAAGTTGTAGACAAAAAATAGGTCAACAGTTAAGCACAAAAATACTATTAAAAGACCAATGAAATATCTTATCTATAATTTCGTCAATAACGCTCTCAATAATCCGTCGATGAATTAAACTCGAATATTATGTTGTTTTAAAAATTATGTTGGTAATCCATCGGTATGTATTTAATTTTTTAGCTTTCCATTGGTGATCCGTTGGGAGCTTTTCAAAGGTTTTTTAAATAAAATAATATTTTAGACTATTTATGATATTAATATTTATTATATTAATATTTATATTTTTAATATTAATTATATAATATTAATTTGACACTAATTTAAATATTTAATTTAAATATGTATAATATTAATTAATTTTATAATATCAATTTGATAATGTTAATATTTTGCACTATTTATAATATTAATTTTATGATTTTATAAAAATTAAAATAAATTTAAACTATAACAAAAAAAGAAATGCAAATATTACACACACACACACACACATAAAAATGTCAATGTTTGATGCAAATAAACTATAAAACTAATCTGTTGTTGCATTCTCTAGATTAATGAAAAAATCATTAGTGATATCAGAGTGATTAGGATTAGATGTAGGAGGTGGAGCAACTACAAAAGCAGGAACAACAACAACAATAGTAGTCGGTAGCTAAGGATGAGGTGGGGTGAATGGCATAGGCACTTGTAGATGAGAGAGAAAAGGTGTCCTAGTTGTTGGAATGAGTGGTAGATGAGACAACCTAAGAAGGGAGTGAATTAGGTTGTAAATAAAAACCACAAACACACAAACTAAGCAGTAGAAGTCACAAACAACAAAAATCAACACAAAAATTTTATAGTGGTTCGACAACGTGCTTACTCTACTCCTTAAGTTTTCACTTAGGCATTTTCAATTCTTTTTGCAGACTTAGGAACAACCTTTCCCTTTTACAAAAGGTCAACCTTTCGCTTTGTATTTTTCTAGGCACAATACCAACCTTTACAACCACTAGCAATGATAGATCCCAGCAGTGTCAATATCTCTCAAATCAAGCAACAAATACACTATTAGTACTCAAGAAAACCTACTTTCAAAAAGAGTAATAAAGTAATCTCACTCTATCCAAAAATATAAGTGACACCCAAAAAGTTTGCACAAAGAGTTACAAAGATGTTCAGACTTGTTCACAAGGATTCTAACTTTTTTTTTTTATATAAAAATGCTTCTTAAACAGCCAAACTCCAAAACTGGCCGTTGAAATAGTTGATGTTTAGTTTGATAACTTTTTTACAAAACTAGCCATTAGAAGTGACAACACCTATTGTTCTTCATCAACACCATTAAAGTTGTAATGGTTACTTCCAATGCCTATTTTCCATCATTCAACGCTTGTTGACTTTGACTATAATGCCTGTTGGAGCAAGAACAATGCCCGTTCATTTCCAAAAAGCTTGAATTTTGTGCTATATTTTTTAAAATTTGCACAGTTGCTTTCCATGTTCATTAAACAATTTGTAATGCCTATTGGAAACTCCTTCAATGCCTGTTAAGAAGGGCCAACACCCATTTTGAGTTTCAAAAGCTTTAGCTCAAGGTTGGACACTTTTCCATCACTTGTTGCAAATATGCAACGCTTGTTGCTAGGCCAGATCAACACCCGTTATGAAACTTCAATACTCATGGCGAGGTTCAACACAACTTAACTTGGAGTAGTTCTCCAATATGTGTTGCAAAGGGACAATGCTTATTGTGAGATCCATAAGACTTTTGCAATTTGCACCATCTATTCAATGTCCATTGTTCATCCTCCAATCCCGTTGAATGGTCCAACGCCCGTTAGGAGATGTTCACCGCTTGTTGAACTTGCATGATGCTCATTGAACTTGTTCTGGCCCTTAAATGTTCATTGGGTCCTAGGGTCACATGTTCTCCAAATATTCTCCACCTAGCTTTCATAATAATCTCCCCTTTTAACGTTTGTCGGGTCTGTTCAAATCATCTAAAAACACTAAAGTACAAATATTAAAACCTTTTTTTTGTTTTGTTATAGTTTTGTTATCATTCAAAACACATCATTCAAAGTAAAAGAATGAGTCTAATGCCTTGGGGTCACATGTTCTCCAAACATTCTCCTTCTAGCATTCACAACACTAGTCTACTAGGATACGAAGTGCAACCATTCCTCCACAGCTCATATCTTTGAATTGACAAAGTGGATGTGGACATGATAGGATGTGATCCCTTCATTTACTCACTTTTCGACTTCTTGCTGTAAGTCCTCGGTAGAAAGCAATGAAGCTGAAAAAGAGCTAACACTTGAGAACTTGCCCTAGAAACGAGGGTCTTGATCATGCAAACCATATATTTGACCCTTCACCTGGCCCTCCCACTGCCAGTAGGAAAACCTCGCATTCGTTGACTTGACGAGGCTCATTAAATTTTAGAGGTGGCTGCAATAACTGCTCACGATGTCCGGGAATACAATCCTATATTTCATAAAGTAAAAGATATATGAATATTAATTAATGAAAAGAATAAAATATAACATAAGTAAATTATGACTTATATTAATTGCCTTAGACCGTGCATCAATGAAGGTCTCTATGTCATGTTGTTTCGTGTGTGTATACACAAAGACATCAATAAGATGAACCTCTCGTCCCAACTATCGAGCCTGTTATGAAGGTAATAAAAAGAAGAAATTAAATTCAAAACTTTAAACGAATAAAATAAATAGTAATTCATAAATGTAAAATATTTTCTTACCATTATTTTGGCGCATTCAAAATAGGGGATAGACCCTTCTATGTGCCTAAATGGACTTGAGCCAAGACCTACTTTCTCGATCCTTTTGTTCGGGCTGGACTAGCGAGACACAACCTGAGCATGTGAAGAACTCCAATGAGTCTGCCAATGGTCATGGGCCTCATCAAACACCCTGGTCTCATTACCTTTATGCTTCAAATCATGAAGTATATCCTTGTATCTCAAAGCAACCTTCTTCAAAAAAACTGTCTGGACCAAGACATTGATCACCTGATCCCACTGAAACTATTTCTGCACAAACAATAAACACAAAAATTAGTAAATAATTAAAACTTATTTTGAAATATTTAACTTAGAATTATAAATATTACTTATCTTGAACTCCTCTTAGCACAAGGTCTTCACAACTGTGGAACCTTCTTCTAGGTATAACCATCATGATGAATCTTTTACTTGAAGATCTTCTGGCATACATTGGAGCATCTATCATACGAATACAAATTGCACAAAATTCAAAAAAAAAATAGTTAGTGTTATAATTAATAAGATAAAAAATAAGAAAATAAATAGAAAATATAAAAATAATTACAAAAAACCTCCCAAGCTGTAAAGAAATATGAGGTCGTAGCTCAGGCACAAGAACTATATACACCTCATCCTGATTTGTTGGTGTCAATGGCATAGATGGAATTAAAGGAGGATCCTGAGTAAGGGATAAAGCTGAAGGAGGGGTTGAACTAATAGGTAGATTTTGCTTCGAGGGAAGTCCAAGCATCGAAGCTGGTATGCTGGTGGCTAAAGGTAGTGTCATAGGCGACTTGCATTCATAGGTACGTTCTTTACCTAGCGTACTACCTCAGGACGGTGTAACGAATCATTTGATATACAACGTGTCATTTGAATGTACATATAGAATTATATATCTAACATAATATATACAAAACAAAATTTTTATTCAAATTTATGCATTAACATACTTAAAAATTAAATACACTAAAATTTTTGACTTATTCTAAATCATCATACTCTATATCACCTTCAGACATTATATCTTCTGATGATTCAAATTCTGATTGTAGCTTCGTTTCATCATCAAACTGAATATTTTTGTCTTCATCATTTAATTTGATAAATGACACACCTAGATCATTTAAAATTTTTGGTGGCTCGTCCTCCATAATTTCTATAAGAGACTAATTTTGTTCCATATCCTTTTGAAATAAAGTTTAAGACAAGGTCTTAATAATAAATTCACCCTTTGTTTTAACAAATGATCCAGGTTTTATTTTGAATACTGCCCACAAATTAGTTTTATGCCGTCTTAAATTGGGATAAAAAATAGAATTCACTTGACAAGCTTTCATCACCAATATAAAAGGTTTGCATTTGTTAAACTTGCACTTGTAGTTGATTTTGACAAGATTGCAATTTTCATGCATTTTCATCTCAACATTAGGCATCGGATCAAACTGTTCACTTTTAAACACATTGGTTCTTTTGATTGGATGTGTAGGATACTCCAACTGTAGCACCTCGATTAGTTGACGGTAATATTCATATGCATCACTGTAGTTCGAACCCTATACTTACTCCACTATTGATTGATGCCCTATTGGAACCATATTTTTTAGTGTGAAACTTGTATCTATTTACAAAGGTAACGAAATACATAATCATACCGAGAAATGGACCTATTGGAAGATCTACAATAAATTGATTTGTGATTCTATTGGTTGGATCATTGGCCTAAAAAAACAAAACAACTCATTATCTATATTAGCCATATAATAATTACTCCTATAAAATTTACTATTGTAACATTAGCTAGGGTATACTCACATATGACTTGGACCAATATTCAAATTTTGTCTCCAACTTTTTATCAATATCATTGGTGGATATATTGAGAAAAGTGTCCTTCAACATGTCAATGTATAAGCTTTATAAAATTTGTACAACATAATATTAATATTTTAATATTTATATATCATTTTCAGAAGTACAAAATAAAGAGTTGAAATAGAATTATAGCTTACTCGACATATTCAGTTACTTCACGACAGTTTAGAAGAATATATATTTGAGGTGCGTGATATTCTTCATTTATTAACATTCTAATTTTAGCTTTGCCAAATGGTCTACCTAGATGAGTGATATTGACAAATTTCCTAGAATATTAGATATTTCAGAGTTTCTACCATAATCATTTTGAGGTACTCTTTTGTGCCTTATATACACATATGGTTCAAAATAATATGAGCAAAATGATGATGAGTCTTCAGCTAAGTATGCATTCCATATAGAACCTTCAACCTTATTCTTCACATTATTTTTTAAATGCCTGAGAAATCTACAACATACAATATGTGAATAGATTTAAAATGAATGGATTGGAATTGAAATGACATGTGCAATAGAAACTTTTGCATTTAATGTACCTCTCAAAAGATACATCCATTTATACTACATTAGTCTTGTTTACTTCACATGCCAAGTGTACAACTAGATGTTCCATTGAATCAAAGAAACTTAGAGGGAAAATACGTTCCAACTTACACAAAATCAACGAAATGTTAATTTCCAAATGTGTTATGTCTTCCTCCCTGATTTGCGATGTAGTGAGTTCTTTAAAAAATAAACTTAACTCTATAGGAGATTTTCATACTTGTGAAGGAAACAACTCATAAAAAGCAATAGGGAGTAATCAATACATGAACATATGACAATTATGATTTTTCATGCTAAAAAACTTCAGCTTGCACATATTGACACATTGAGCCATATAGGATACATACGGATTTGGAAATCTAATATTTTTGAGCCATTCAACACAATAACTTTGAGTTTTTTTTAGAATGGCATTAACTTTAGATTTTCCTTCTACATTCATCATTGTATTAAAAATATTGTCAAACAGATTCTTCTCAATGTGCATGACATCCAAATTATACCTTATCAAATTGATACTCCAATAAGGCAAATCCTAGAATATACTTTGTTTCTTCCTCCCATTTTTTGTTCGTTTTATTATTTGACCATTAACATCTTTGGACCTAACTTCAGTTAGCTTCATCGATCATAATTTAGTAATTTCCTCTAGCACATCCATTCTTGACCTTATAGGTGCAGTTGGATCTTCCACTATTCGATTCTTAAGAAAGTAATTTTATTCCATCATAACAGATGATTAGGCGGTAATAATTTATAGCTATCATTAAACCAAAACTACTTACCTACATTTCGAAGCAGGAATGCATTAGTATGTTTCATGCAATATAGACAAACAAGTTTGCCTTGAGTACTCCATCCAGACAATGTACCATAAGCAAGAAAATCACTAATAGTCCATAGCAAAGCAACTTGCAATTTAAAATTTCACTTTATGGAAATATCATGTCTCCACACCAATTTTTCATAACTTTTTCAGTTTTGTAATCATGGGCTGCTTGAACACATCCAACTTTTGTTTAGGATTGTTAGGTCTTGGAACCATAACAAAAATAAACGTATATTCTTCCTTCATACACACCTAGGGTGACAAATTATAAGGGGTAAGAATAATTGGCCAATATGAATATTGTTATCCATGTTGACCAAAAGGTTGAAATCCATTAGTGTATAATCCAAATCGAACATTTTGGATTTCAAATACAAACTTATTAAACCCTTAGGTTCCAAGTGTTCTTTTGATAATCACAAATATATCTAAAAGCTAAATTTTGTCCAAGTTACCTGTGTTAATTCTTGTAGGAACATCAATTCATTAAACTATGATGATTGAAGAAAGAGTTGTATTTAAAAACTCTAAGAACTAAGAGAGTAAGGATCAAACAAATTAAGCTTGACAGTCTAATGAGTGTTGCTATATTTCAATAGGCATTGTGACTTTAGTAACGAGCATTGAATGAACTCAACAAGCATTAGAATATTACCCTAATATGAGTAAAATCTTCTGGATCTCACAACAGACATTGGATAACTCAATCACATAAGCTATGTACATTGAACTTCGCAATGGGCACTACAATTTTATAATGGGTGCGGTTCTTGATTTCTCAATAAGTGCTGCATTTTCATAATAGGCATTAGACCAAGTAACTTGAATTGAGCAAAAATCTCAAGATCTCGAAACGGGCATTGGATCCTACTAACAGGAGTTGGAAAAGCTCCTTAGTTTGAGCTAAAAGTTTATGGACCCTCCAACGAGACACTATCAAATAACACAACAGGCATTGAGATTTTTCAATGGGTATTGAAAGTTTACTAATAGTTATTGATGTACTATTAAAGATCTTGAAAAATAGAGCATCAAGTTCACATCTTCCTAGAAATCTACAATGGGTATTATTGATATTCAAGTCTAATAAGCATTAAGAATTCCCAACACCCATTGAAGATTAGTTGAATAAACAAATGAGAAAGTTAAAAGAGGAGCATTAAGATAAACTTCTCTTTAATAACTAGTTCCAACATGTATTTTATTAGTACCAATGACCGTTGAAGTTGTATTTTGCTTGACAATCACATGCTTTCAAGATATCAATAATGGTTGACGACTCAACAACAAGCGTGGAAAATTTTCAACAGGGGTTGAGTGTCTATGTCTGAGATCTGAAGTGAGTTTTCTTTCTAACAGCTAGTTCTTTATTTTAACCTATAAAAGGACTCGCTCTCAATACAAACAAATAGAGAAAACATTCCATTAAGCGAGTATTTTATTGTGAAAGCTATTTTCAAATAACAAGGATCAATTAAGAGTGTCCTAGAAATTAAGAGAAGATTATTGTTTAAAACTTGCAAGTATTATCTTCAAAACAAAGTTTGAAGAACAAGCTTTCTAGACTTTCTCTTAATACTCTCAAATAGATATAACATACTTTATGAGTGTACTTTAAAGTGTTTTATTGCTTGAGTAAGAGAGTTATCCTCATCTTTAAAGTTGTAATTTTGTTTGAGGAAATCTTTGGTTAGGAGATCTTAAAAACCATACTTTGTGAAAGGTTTAAGGTAGTACCTAAAAACTACTTTGTGGTAAGGTCTTAATAGCACTCGTAAGTCTACTTATAATGGCTTGGTAGTACTCGAAAACTACTATTGTCTAGGTGGTTATCTTGATATTGAAGGCTCTAGTGGGAATATTAGAGGAAATGATGTATGCAAGTTATGTCGAACCTCTATAAATCTCGTGTCTTGATTCTTCATTATTTTCACACTTAGTTTTTATTTTTAATTATTTATCATTGCCCTATTCAACCACCTTCTAGGGCATCAAGGGATAACAAAACTGTGGATTCATTTTATTAAAATACTTTTATACATGATAATTTAAATAATGTTCTATCACACCTTCAACATGTTTAAGGTTAGCATGCCATCTCATATACTTGGTAGTTACTTCAGAAGTATGTAATCTTTGCAGTCTCAGTGTCAGAGGAAAGTAATAAATCTTCTTATATGATACTTCTTTTTTAGATGTACTTGATCATCGAGGTATGCACTTATATATGGGAAAATTGCAAAACTTGCATGTCCTCACATCACTGTTATCACCCCAATATAACATACAATTATTCTTACAACAGTGAATCTTCTCAACTGAAAGACCTAAATTTTGCATCAATTTTTTATTGCTATAAAAAATATCAACCATCGTATGATCTTCAGGTAACGACTCATTATACCAATGTACAATATTGTTGTAACACCTTTCAAATAAATGATGCTCCAATTTGATATTCATTAGTCATACAACCAAAAATAACTTGGAATGATTTTGCAACTAGGCCACAATTCCTCATCAGCTGCATCAAACATATCATACAACTTCTAATGTAATATCCTTGATTTTTATAAATTAATTCTATTAATTTATGTCATAAGAGTATTCTTATAATTTTAATTGAGCTATATTTAAGTAAATTTGTGATTAATTATATGAAATAATTTATTGATGTAATTATAATATTTTAAATATAAATAGGTGTCAATATTATGTAATTAAATGATATTAGTAAGTTAAAGTTTAGAGGGATTATTTTAATAATTTATCAAAGGCTGCTTTACATGTATAGCATACAACTATGGTTATGGCAGCAACAACAGACTAACAAGTCCTCCAATAGTGCCACTGCCCTTTTAGTATACTATACATGGAGATTATAATACCAAAGCTATTTTAATATTAAGATAGCAGAAGAATGAAACCAGTAATCATGTTGGCTACTAGCAAGAGATGTTTAGAAACTCATTGGTTTATTTCAAACTAGGCAGTGTCTGTCAAAGGGTTTTCTGCCTTCTTACAAAAAAAAATTCTCCTTATATAGAGGAAGGAGAAAAGATAAAGTTGAAACTATCAGACCTGAAAAACATTCTCGAGCTTATTTTACAGGATAATAATTACACCCTACACGCTTATCACATGCTCCAATAACACACTATAAAAACACACTACTCACATGCCTACAGTTCTCAATAGGATAATTATTAAAAATAGCACTCCCAAGACTACTTTTACTTTACTACTTCTATTTTATTATTAGTTTATGTGAAGAAGATCGGTTCATATTCTCATAGTCCTCTTCTTTTCTATTAACCTCTACCTTTTCCACTTCATCATCTGAATAGTGGAATTTCATGTAGTGTTCATAAGCCTCATATGGATCATGTGAATCTAGTTCCTAGATAAAGTCTCCATAAGCCAGATCACTTTGGAGACATTATTTTGATATATCTCCCCATGTTTTGCTATCATTGAGAAGTCTTTGTCGATATCCTGATGGTAAGGTATCCCATGAGGCATCTTCTACCAGAGAAGGCCATATTTCTTTTGCAATTGTCTTATTTTGTCCGCACATGTATCTCTGAAATTCTCTGAACTATTCATGGTGGTTAAGTGCATTTATCTAGAGAAAGAACTGGTATTCCTTATACACATGAAAACATGCCATAGGTTTTGGCATTTCACCTGATGGTCTAATTAGGCAAGGTCTGTGAAGGGTGAAAATTATCCTTTTATGAAGAGTCGTTTGAGGCTCACAGTATTTATGCCTTACCTTTAATGATTCAATCCACCTGTTGAGAGGCTGGAACCATTCTAGAAATGTGACCAGGTGAGGATTGTATCTTGATCCATTTTGGACCTATGTAAGATATGACCATAGATGATACGAATGAACCTTTACTGCTATGGTGTATATATGATAAAAATACCAGATGAATGTCAACAATTCTTTTAGACAAGTCCATCTTCCATTATTAGTAGTTGTAAAGTCCATGAATGTATAGACTTTGGGATAGGGATAAGTAGGATGAAATTTCAAAATATCCATGAAAATAGGTCCAAAGTTTTCAAGAGGAAGGTTTGGTCGGCAAACAACTGTTCTATAGCTATTTTGGAGTATGTGGTCGAATGTTAAACTTCTGGAGGAACTCCTATTTTCAGGTAAGTTATTTGAAGAATGCTTGAATAAGGGTTTTGAGGAGTGCTTGATGAAGCAAAAAAGGTTGCCATAAGGATGAGAGGGAATGTAGCTTCTTTAAATGGATTGGGGTCTATATAGTAAGTTTGGAATCAGGTTTTCATCTCCTTTTATATGCTTCACCTCGAAATTGTACTTACTTAACCAATCTTTCCATCGAAGCAATCATGGATGAGGAACAACTTTCCTTCTAAATTCTAGCATCTGTGGAAAAGATGAACAATCCATCATGACAGTAAAGTGATGTCCAATCAGATTGAACTCAAATTTTTTTATTCCATTTTTCACAGCTAGAATTTTCTTGAACGTTGAGTGCTTATGAGTTTCTGACTCCTTGAATGCCCCACTCGTATGTGCATAAATTCTTCTTTTCCTATCTTTTTCTTCTAGCAGTATGACTCTTCAATAATTGTCACTTGCATCTGTTTGGAGAATCTTTTTTCTTAGGGAAAGGATTTGTAATGGTGGCAAATTCTACATGATTTGCTTTATGCTTTATGATTTAGAATTCTACAGTTGCTTTATGCTTTTGACAGCTTGTGTATGACTCATATGCCATTATGGGGGATCTTTCTTTAACAACTGTTGTAAGGGCTTGGCATGATTTGCAAAGTGAGGAACAAAATCCTTGAGATAATTTACAATCGCCAGGAATTGTTGTATATGCTTTTTTGTCAAATCTTTGTCTAGGAATCTTAACAATTCAACAATAATATACGGTCCAGGTTTGTATTGACCATCTTTGAATGTCATGCCTAGGAATTTCACTCCCTTCTTGGCAAGCTGCATCTTTGTGGAGGACAACATGATCCCGTATTTTTTTTGTTAGATTCATGAATTGATTCAAAGTTCGTTGATAAGACTCTTTATCTTTTGAAAAAATTAGAATATCATTAATATAGATAAGTGTATTGTGAATAATTAGTTCATAAATCTTTATCATTGCCTTCTGGAACAATGATGGGGCCACCTTTAAACCAAAGGGCATGACTATCCATTGATAGTGTTTGTTTGGAATACAGAAGGCCATCTTGGTCTTTTTTCGGTTTGGCTCCTAACTGCCAGAATCTTGCTTAAAGATCACATTTTGGTGAAAATCCTTCCCCGTGACAAATGAATAAATAGTGAGGAAATCTTAGGCAAGGGGAATTTATCATCTTTTAGGAAGTGATTTAGTGGTTAGTTATCAATGACAAGCCTTTCTCTTTCTAAGGGCCTATTCTGATCTTTCATTGACATAAAAGGCCTGACAAACCCAATCTGAATTACTGGGTTCAATGATTCCTTGGGCTAAGAGTTGAGAACACTCTTGGTATGCTAGCCTTTGATCTTCAAGATTCATTCTTGGATGGCTAGCTTTGGTTGGGTTAACATCTTCATTAAGCTTAAAGGGCAAGCTTATGAAAAATTTTAGGTTGGTCCATAGTGGGCTCTGGTTTTTTGCTAGAAAGTCAGTGTGATTCTTTATACAATAATAGGTTTGAAGTTCTTGGGCTATGGTTGAGAAGTTTAAAGGAATTTGGGCTGTGAGTGATTGGGCTAGGAACAAAGAAGTGATGGTTGTAAAAGGTTGGAAGTAATTTCTGAACTTGAGGCCTATTGGTAAAACCCTTAGTTTTGCTAACTTCCAATAGAGATCAAAACCAACCACCAAATCTTTATCAGGTAATAAGGACCCCAAAAAGTTTGCATGAATCTTGCAGCCTGAGAAAAATTGAACAATAATGGCCTTATTGTGATAAGGCTTGTGTGAAAGACCTCTCTGTTTGCAGCCCTAAAGTATTTCTTATAGGGCTTCCAATACTTAGAAGGAAGGACCTTTAGATTAATCATTGATAAGTGAGCTCCTGTATCTATAAAGGCTATTACCTTATTGGGTTTTGAAAATTTCTCTGGTAAAATATGAACAAAAGCCAAAGAAATAAGATGTTCTTCTTCAATCTTTAACGCTTCCATGGGGAATTTAAAGAGAGGAATCATAGCATTACTCAGGGCCAGTCTTCTTTAATCACCTTCTTCATCTAATGATGAGCTTTCCTGGATAGCAAAGACTATTTCATTTAAAGCTTCATCTTCTATTGAAAATAAAGACGTAATATCTACATCCTCCAGATCTACAGCTGTGGATATATGGATTTGCTTAATCATTTTTATTGCTTATTTAGACTTGTTTGGACAATTTTTAGTAAAATGCCCATTCTTTTCGCACAAGTAGCACCTGTTTGATTTCGTTTTACCTTTGTTTTGTTTTTTCTTGAAAAACTTCCATTTTTTTTCCTTTTAGAGCCTTTTTTTGACTTTTTTTTACCTTGAAGAAATGCTTATTCTTCTTTATCAGGCAGAAGTAGTTTTAATCATCTCCTTCGCACTTGATCAGAAGGTTTGTTCTCCTATAAGACTTCTTCAAAGAAGGATTCTTTTGTTGATCCAACATTTGTTGAATAACCTTCCTTTCACTACAAAACTTCTCAAGACCTTGGATCATAAGCTAGTACATTTTCCCAAATGTCAAGTCATTAACATACTTTTTTTTTGTTTGATTATCTAATGCATCAAAGTGGCTAATATCTCAGGCAGGGAAGTTATGAATACTTCTTTAAGATATGGACTTGCCTATCCTCCTAGTTAATAGTATCTCTTAGACATACTTTGATAATAAAGGTCTAATTCTTTCAATAGTGAACAACATCTCATATTAAAATACTCCCTCCTGATGATGTTTGTGGCCTCTTGTGGTTTTTTAATGAATTATGCATAGAGCATCCCTAAGAATTTTGCAGCTCTTAAACTTTGAACCATTCTCAATTTTGAGTTTTCATCACAGGCCATATACCAATCTTGCATCCTACTTGTTATCCTTGTCATAAATTCTTCCAGTACTTGATGAATAACTGCTCCAGGCTTTTTCATTTAGGAATCAATCCAAGCCCTGAACTCCTGGAATCTATCCCTTTACAGGTTTGGGCTTATATTATCTAAAGTGAACCATGGGTCTCTACTATTATAATTAGGTTACCTTTCTAGATTAGGCCTTGAAGTATCCATGTCATTTAGAGGATCTATTGTATAAGCAGGATTAGTTGTAGACTCTCTTGTGTGTGGGCCAACCATGAACTGAACTAGAGTATCCTCTCTTTCTTCTTTTGAGTTTGAGAATGAATCATCAAATTTTGATTCTAACGACTAAGAAGAGACTTCTTCCGAATTTTGAATTAATCATAGAAAAGAAGGCGATTAAAGTAGTGGTTTTTCAAGGTAGGACACAATTGGATTTATCATTTAGGCTTCAGGTGGTTTTGAGTGTGTCGATTTGTCTACTAATTTAATAGATGTGGATGTATTAATAGAAGCACCTTTAGCTTCAGGCTCTGTAAGATCTACTGTATAAGCAGGATTAGTTGTGGACTCTCTTGTGTGTGGGCCAACCATGAACTGAACTAGAGCATCCTCTCTTTCTTCTTTTGAGGTTGAGAATGAAACATTAGGTTCTAATTCTAACGACTAAGAAGAGACTTCTTTTGACACCATTAAACTAAGCAATCCTTCTATCAATTTTTTTAATCATTTTTTATTTAGTCAATGATGAAAAGTTAATATAGTTTATTTAATATCATAAATATCCTTATAAATATAATTAATTTTAAAATCAACTCCTATTATTATACCAGTCATAATAAATAAACATTATAAATATTATTGACGAAAATTAGTATATTATTCATATGTATATTAGTGATATTATTCATAAGTACTGAAGATAAGAGAAATGAATTAACTCCTGAAACTTTTTCGAGTGAATGACATGATATGGCATGGGTGTATTATCCTAGGAACAAATCATTTACCATCCACTTATGAGAAATTCATAATTGTAATAAAGAAACTTAAACAAACCCTTTTATAAGGGTATGAATTGGCAAGCATGGTACTAACTATGTAAACTCATCCACTACCACTAATGCCAACTCATCCTATTCAAATTAGATCCTAAAACCAAAATTAGTCAGATTCGGTGGAATGAACGTAAAAGTTAGATCTCTTACACTTAACTTGGCATAATATCATTTAAGAAAAGATAAAAGGATTCACTTCCAATCTAGCTTGAAGGTGAATAAGTCTTTCTAAAAACTTATTCTTGGATGATGAGTCCTATAAAAAATTCATAAGGTAAAGAACATTTTGCTTTAGACTATCACTCTTATGATCATAATTCTTCATCTTAAAAGGTAAGGATTTTCCTATGTAAGAAAATTTTAAACTCCTAAATATTAGCAATTATGATGGTTCAATTGATCCATGAAGCCATCTCTATAAGTTTTGATCTAAGTTGGAGTGGCACAACTATTTAAATGCTTTATTATGCAAAATCTTCCCTTTGACTCTTGAAAGAGTGGCACGAGAGTAGTACCAAGACCTAGCTTATGGTTTAGCCATGACTTTATACAATTGTCTCAACTATTTATAATTGAATTCATTTTTATCATTCCTTAGGTCAAAATATCATCTAACTCTATGAGGTAGTTCATAAAAAAAAAAGTCTATGTGAGACTACTTCACCAAATTTAACAAAATGGTTATGCAGATCGATGATCTTAATCGTGAAATCATTGTAGATGCCATGATTTGAAATTACAAAAATTGAAGATTGTTTGACTCTTTGAGTGTCGACCCTCAAAGAGTTTTTATGAGTTAATGCCTATAAGCCATACATTCATATACTTAGATGACAATCTTGAAACTTATTCCCATGGCTTATACAAAAGGAGAGATTGAAAGGATGAACTAGCAACATAAGTGACAAAGGTTAAACTAAGAACAATGGCTTACATTCTAGCCTCAGCTCAAGTAGTTCTTATAATAGCTTATATCATCATTTCACAACCCTAACCATCAGTTTGGGTGAAGTCCTACATTGAGTTAAAAGATCAAAAGAATGAATTTAATATCCTCATTCATTAAAAGGCTAAGCCATTAAAAAAAGGACAAGTATTACAGTTCTTATGACAATTATAACTATGACACTAAAGAATGTAGTCAGCTTTATAATAAAAATGAGAGCTAGTTTTATAAGGCTAATTTAACCATTTTAAGAAAAGACTTATTAATGATGATGAAAGGTTCAAACATCAACATGATGATGCTCATTATAATAAAATGACCAACATTACAGATCATGTTGACATTGTTAACATCATTATAAGAGGAATAACTAAGGGAGATAGCTCATCCAAATAAAAAAGACAAATTCATGAAGTATATTTTGTCAATTATCAAATCAATATAGTTGAACTTATGTTTTACTAAGTCATATTTTCCTTTGCTGATAACAAAAGACTATCGCCTCTCATATAGATGCATTGGTAATCTAAGGCCAACTACAAAATTAGATGGTAGCCTAATCAATTTACTTCTTAAATACGTACAAGACTTTAGAGCAAGATCCTAATAAGATGAACCTATTCTCACCCCCTTCATTGCCTAAGGAGTATAAAATTAATATAGTTAGGATAACAAAGCTTAATATAAAATTAAGAGATTTGGACATCACCAAAAATTTCAAAGTTATTTGGATAGTTATGGAAATGCCTTTTACTTTTAATTTCATTATTAGTCGGTCTGTCCAATATGGCAAAATTTGCTACACATCCATTCATTACCTAATTATGAATATCCTAACAAAAAAGGAGTAGTTATAATTAGGGATGATTAGGAGGTTTTTAGACAATCATATATGAATATTGAAGTCAATCACCATATAATAATAATAAAGTCATTAGATGTCTCTTAAGATCCTCTTAGAAAAAGTGTTTAGGCAATAAAAGAGCTGGAATGTTTATTACTAGAAAAAGGGAAACTAGTGAAGATAAGAGCAAAATTACTTGAGCTAATATAAGAGAAGATTTGTCTGGTCCTTTTTAAAAGCATTTTTGCTTAGTTTACTTCAGATATAGTAGGAATTGATTCATCAATAATAGCTTATCATGATAAGAATGTCAAACTTGTCAAATAAAAATGACAAAACTATGCTCATAAAAGATAAATAGCCATTATTGAAGAGTTATGCTAATTGATCTATGCAAGCTTGATATAAGAAGTTCGATACCTCAATATGCTAACTAGCTAGCTAATTATGCTAATTGGCTAGCTAATATGGTTTGATACCTTATAGCCAATATGCTAACTGGCTAGCTAATATGTTGCTAGTTAAAAAACCTAATGGAAAGTGGAGAATGTGTGTTGATTTTACTGTCCTTAATAAGGCTTATCTTAAGGACAATTACCCTTCACCAAGTATGACCAATTAGTAGATTATATTGAAGGGTATGAGTTTATAACTTCATTGATGCCTTAGTAGGGTACCACCATATTAGAACTTTTATACTAGATGAAGAAAAACTAGCTTTATTACTAATGGCACCTATTGCTATAAGGCCATGCCTTTTGGGAAAAAATACAAAAGTTTAAGGAACATATTGGAAAAAACAGTGAAGTTTATATGGATTACATAATAATTAAAAGTTGTCAAGTTGAAGATCATATGAGAGATCTTAAGGATGCCTTAGCAATTTTTAATCATTATACCATGAAGCTTAACCTAGAAAAGTGTCCTTTTAGGGTCAAAGTTGGCAAGTTCCTAGACGTCATGGTCTCTCAATAAGGCATAAAGGCCAACCCAACTAAAATTTAGGCAATTTTAGATATACAACCACTAAAAACATTTAATAAAATATAAAGCTTAATGAAAGAATTACGACTCTTGAAAGGTATATTTCTTGCTTAGCTTGGCATTATTTGCATTTTTTCAAAACACTAAGAAATTTGAAGAACTTCATTTGGATTGAAGAATGTTAGAAAGCCTTTGGAGAGCTTAAGGTCTTTCTTAGGTCACCACCTTTTGCTCAATCTCCTAAAACAAGGTGCCACTCTTTATGTGCCTAGTTGCTAATAAGGAAATTATTGCCTTAGTATTAATAAGGGAAGAAGATTGTACTTAGCTACCAATACATTATATGAGCAAAATTTTAAAAAAGGTCAAGCTAAACTATATAATGTTAGAAAAATTTAACCTATGTCAAAATCATTTCAACAACCAAGCTTAGGTAGTAATTCTAAGCTTGCCATTATAGTCCAAATGGACAAATATTAGGGAAGATGCTATAAAAAACAAAAACATCAAGAAGAATATTAAAATAGGCAATGCATCTATTAGAGTTTAATATCATACATGAACCCAGACAAACATTAAAGGCTCAAGAATTAGCAAAATTTATGATTAAGCTAATAGTGGTTAAAGTAGAGCATAATAATAACCCAGTTAAGCAGGAATGGTAGTTATTTATAGATCATGCCTCTTAGGTAGAAAGAGTAAGAGCTAACATCATTTTAAAAGGACTAAGTCTAGCTACCATCAAGCATGCTTTAAGATTAAAGTTTTAAGCTACTAATAATATTACAAAGTATGAAGCCTTACAGGGTTATAACTTATTTTGGATGTCTGATTTGAACATATCATTGTTCATAATGATTTTTAGCTCATAGTCAAAGAGCTATTAGGCAACTATGCTATCAAAGAGCCTACCATGTTTAAGTATATGGAGCATGCCAAACATATACTAGAAAGCCTTGAAATAAATAAATAAAAAAAGGGTAGCAAGATTTTAGAATAAGTACCTTGTATTGACATTGAAAATGTAGATTTATTAGCCAAGTTAGTTGTGTCTTCTAACATAACCAAGCTTAATAGAGTCCTTTTAAAAGAAAGAGATCGGGCTAACATTCTTATAACAACTTATATCATAGTTATAGCTAAAAAGGAAAATGGGATGAACCCTTTTATCAACTACTTAAAGTATAAGGTAGCTACCCATAGATGCTGAAGAAGCTCATGATATCATTGCTATAACAACAAATACTTAGAAGATGATGACATCTTGTACAAATAGTCTTATAGCTAGCTCCAACTTAAGTGTGTTTCCAAAAAGGAAGGTAATATGTTAAGAGAAATATATAAAGGCATTTATAGAGCATTTAAATTAAGAATAACCCTAGCAATAAAAATAATACTATTAGGTGTTTTTAGCCTACTATACTCAAGCATAAAAAAGTGCTAGTGTAAAAATATAATGCATGTTAGAGGTATAGCTCGATACTTAGATAATTCTAAGCTAATCAACATGGTTATTATATTGATAGACAATTAACACCCTAACACAAGCCCCTAGATAAATGATGTTCGTTGTTATAACTATTGATCACTTCTATAAAAGGCCTAAGGTAAAGGCACTTGCCATAGTCAGCTCAGCCAAGTTCCTTGACTTTTTTTTAAGAAAAATGTGATCTATCATTTTGGCATCCCAAGGGTCTTATTACTAATAATGGAAAAATGTTTTAACTATAAGTAATTTAGGCCTTACCTTTTTTATCTAACTATTGATTTAAGGTTCGTCCAATAGCTCTTTCCCAAATAAATGAAATGACTAAGGTTACAATTCATAATATTTTATAGGGGCTAAAAATGAGATTAAAGGATACTTAAGGCTCCTAGGCCAAGTAACTTCTAGGCCATTTGTACAACTCTAATGACTACTACTAGACAAACACCCTTCTTTCTAGTATATGGAACTTAAGTTATGATCCTAATTTTGATAAGGATATCTTCCTATTGACTTCTACATAATAATGTTGATCAAAATAAGGTTGAGCTATACCTTAACCTTGAATTTCTTTTTGAAAGAAGGAATGAGGTTACTATATAATAACTACTTATTAGTAGTGGGTAGCTTGATTCCATAATAACTGATTCAAACATTAAGCCTTTATAATAGAAGATTTAGTCCTTAAGAGAGTTGATGTTATAAAGGGTGATTTTGGCAATGACAAGCTTGATCCTAACTAGGAAGGAGCATTTAAATTTAATAAGGTCACTAGTCTAGCTACATATAAATTAGAAATTTTATATGGAAGGTTTATTCCTCACACATGGAATATGTATAATTTAAGCAAAAATCATCTAAATACTTTAAGGGCACTATTTTGATTTTTTTGTTTTATCACAAGGCTTATTCAAGCCCTTAATCATCATACTTTGTTCAGTTTAATAAGAAGATTTTTCCCCATTCTATCTTTTAATTTGGCCTATTACATCAAATATAAACTGATAATGATAAACATCTAGCTAAATAAGAGCCTACTAATTAATTGGGTGACCTAGCAATTCAAAAAAAGTGTGTACAAGCCAATAAGAGCTCATACACCACTTAAATAGGCTTTTGATCCTTTCACAAATGAGAGTCTATATTAAGACTCATAAGCATGAAAAATTAGCTAGTATATCTATAACCTGATTAGTCATGCTTGTAAAATTTTTTAAAGCATGAAATCATGAGCTTTTATGCAATATTTATTAACTTACTATCATTTGGCAATACTTGAGGCTTCAGACATTCAAATTGCTTATCAGCTCTGCATAATATGGGTATGCCTAAAATGATTCAAAATTTTTAGGAGATCAATATTCACTAAGGTTAAATTATCTAAGTTATATTTTAAAATCTTTTCTCTAAAGATTCATTAGTTCAAATGTTAATAATATAACAGTCCTATTATTTATTAGCTTGGTATTACTTGAAAGTGTCACCACAATACATTCATGTTAAGCTTGGTGCTTTATGAATACTTAGTTACTTATAACGATTAGCTTGTTATTAAATAAAAGAACATAATATCATATACTAAGTGTCATATTTCATTCATTTAGAAGTTTGTTACAAATATGAGCTTTCTAAGCTTAGTACAAAATCTAGAAAATTACATACATTTACTTATCATCATCTTAGGAAAATCTCTTAAACAAAAGAGAAATCTGGCTTTAGATACTTATTTAGCAAGGCTTTCACTATGTTTACATTATATCTTAAGAAAATATTAGCCATCTCTTTATTGGCAAGGGTCTGAGCTTTCACCTCCTCATCTTCTCACACACTAACCTTCTTTTCTAGCTCGATCTTTTCATGTTCAAGTGCCTTTTTACTTGTTTCAATTTAGTTATTTTATCTTGCAGCTCTTCTATGGTAGAGTTAGCATCATTGAAGAGCTAATTATAATATTCATACTTTTTAATAGCTTTATCATAATCTTCTCATAGGGATTTGATCCCCTTATGAGCCTGACCTTACTGATCCTTCAGCTCAATCATTTATTTTTCATTTCTTTCAAGTATAAAGAAAAGCTCTAGTGGCTGCCCCTTATATTTAAATATTTGATTAGCTTGGGCCTTATATTTCTTTTATTAGAGGTTTGGGTATTAAATTCATACATTTAAGTTGAGACTTATAACATCGAGCCATTAATTACTTGGTGGGAAATGTGTCTGTTGGCCATAGTACACTGAGAAGTGGAAGGGTTGAATTAGTGGCAAATTTGAACTTTTGATTTTGGAGGAAGCACATAAGAATGAAAGATTAGAGAAAGGGTAGGAGAAGAATGAACACAAAAGTTTTATAGTGGTTCGGGTATTAACCAACCCTACATCCACTCCCCAATTCACCAATTGAGTGTTTCACTCAATCACTAATGTTTTACAAGCTCACACTTCACTTAGTGTTTAGGCTCACACCAAACCTTACAAGTGTTTTCCCAAGGCTCACACTCAAGTTAATGTTTTAGGCTCACACTCAACCTAGTGCTTTAGGCTTACACTCAACCTAGTGTTTTAGGCTCACACCAAACCTTACAAGTGTTTTTCTAAGGCTAACACTCAAACCTATACAAGAGTTTTCCAAGGCTCACTCTCAAACCTAAACAAGAGTTTTCTATACGAGGGCTTACTCTCAAACCCAACCCAAAAGGTGTCCAAAGCTCACACCAAACTATGTACAAAGAATTAAAGTTGTGAATTAACTTTGTAAGAGTTTTGGTACAATTAAAATAGTTATCCTCTTGCATTCAAGTTCATTTAGTGGTGCATTTATAAGCAAAAACTACCAAAGAGAAGTTACAAATAAACTATGTCCAAATCTCCAAGTTGTGCTAGACATATCTTGCATTAAATGCTCGTTAGAAGAAATTCGCAGTCGAGACTAAATTCGTGATCTCTATTTTTGAATTGTGTCTAACGACTATTCCACATGACATGAAACCATTGGTCTCTTCAAAAACTACCTGTTGGATCTTTCTGACAGATCTTAAAATTCACAGTCGCTATTTTCCTTTTTGAATGCGATTGTCATCGTGAAATCGTCTGTTTAACATGAAGATGTGTTTTATGAATTCGCGGTCATGACTTTTGAATCTTCTACAGCTACTTTTTCAAAATTCGCGGTCGCTAATTTCGAAGGTAGATTTTCACACTTTGAGTTTTTTTTACTTCTAATAATTTTATTCAACTCCTAATGAGATTCTATCTTAATACCTGCAAAAAAAAAAAAAAAAAAACACTTTAAATTGATATTAGAACCTTTCAATCTATATTGTCAAGATCAAAAGAGGGTCTTGACTTAGGTTTGAACAACCTAGTCCAACAATGCCAATTTCTCTTCATCTTTAGCTAGATCTTGCTCAAAGTTTTGCTTACTATATAATTGTTTAAGGTGAAATCATCTTTAAATTTGTTTCAAAGAAATTCTCTAAGATCTAGACATTTACTTAGATTTTAAGGCCTTGTAAATAACTCTTTATCTTACATTATATCAATCAATTTTATCTACACTTTATTTACTAGTGATGGCTCGACCCTTTCTACATGGTTAGGCATGTTAGCATCCCCTTGCTTTGTTTCCCTAATATGTTCTTCCATATACTTAGTATTCTTAAGTGTTTCCTCCACCTATTTATCCTTAATGTTTACCATATAAGTGGGTCCTTAATTAGCTTGACATTGTTGTTTCCCTTTTACCTTTTCTACTTTGATTGCCTTCAAATCCATCTTTATAAAAGAGATAAAAAATTAAATATATATTAGTTTGTAGAAAAAGAACCTAGCTCATAAATACACTAATTAATGGTTTGATTAGATGATAAATATCGATCAATTTCATAACATTCACATGCCTACCCCTTTAATTTAGCTTGGAGCTTCCTAGCCATCTCTTTAACCTTTCTTCTCGGCTATCCACAACCTTGAATAATTTACCTTCTTATAATATGTTACCACAAGAACCTTATGTTTCCATTTCTTGATTAAGAAGAAGCATTGGCTAAAAAATCCTTATCCTAATTTTGAAGTTATGTGATAGCGGTCCTCTCTAGTTTAGTACATAATTGTATATATGTGCTTCATCATTCATATAAAAATCTTCCCCCTTTTTGTTCAGCTGATAAATAAATCCTTAAAAGCCTTCATATATCGTTTGAGGCAATTTGGACTATAGATAATTTAAAGTCCTCTAGCAACTCCTTCAGAAATGTTAGCAAGAGAAATTTAATTTTTGCCTTCAAGTCTTCTTCATAAATCATGAATTAGTTTGGATCCAATCCTATAAAGATTTCTTCATAGCACTTCGAGCTTATATTCCTTAATAATCTCATATTTTCATGGAATTTTTACCCATTTTAGCTTAATTATTCTATTTTTTTCTAAAAAAAAAATTCTAGGTTGCTTTTTCTTACTTTTAGTGGTTTTGGTAGTGTATCCATTTTTAGTAGCTTGATAATTTTTTAGTATATTTCTCTTCAACTTCCTTTGCTTAGACTCCCTCACCGCTAAATTCCTTTGTGTTTAGTTCTTCCTCTATTTTCCTTGTTAATTCTTCTTATACCTTTATATGTATCCGCGTGCATATTTTGAGCTATTTTTGTAACTTCTCCTACTTTATCTTCTTCTTCCATGATAAAATGGGATTTTAAAAATGGAGATGATAATTTCATAGCCTAAATTTAATGTGATGGACAATAAGCAAAAATGCTATAAAATAATAAATTAAGCACAAATCTTACACTTAAACTCCATGAAATTTTTGGAAATAAGTTGGATTGCTAAAACAATGATTAAGGAAGGTAGCAACCTTTTTGTAATGGTGTATCTCCTAGCTTTGTGCTTTTAAAGATAAGACAATAAAGAGGAACCACTATATGAGACAAATATGTAATATTAATTGAAAAATTAAATAAAAAAATTTATCTACTATTATAGAAATAAATTTGAATAAAAATAATTTTCTAATGTCAATTTTGGAAAAGATATGAATAGTATACTTAAATCAATCAGAAAATAAACCTTTTTTTATTTTTATTTAAAGTTAATTCTCTTTTATGGAGGAAACTAAATATAAAATTAAGATAATTTGATATTGATCCCAAAAGTCATTGTTATTGTTACAACCGAGAGCATAAATAAATTTTAAACATAAAGTCTCAAAAATTTTACATTAAAAAACATCATAAGAAAAAGAAAAAAGTAAAAGAAAATAAACTATGAGAAAGAGCAATAAAATATATACTCAATACTTTAGAAATTTTATTTATATTTCTTTGATAAAAGATAAAATTTGAGTAACAACATTGGCACTTCATATATGGTTGTTAGTATTTCGATTTTCTCTTATATTATGTAATTTTAATTACTACAACGCCTTTAACTCATTATCAATTATTTTAAAGTTTATTTCTTAAGTGATTCTCTCATAATTAATTTATAGTTTTAATTAGTTTGGAAAAGCTACCTTTTTTAATAAATTTTAGAATTAATTATTCAAACCCATTTGAACCATGTTATCAACAAATGCTTGAGCATGGAAAACTTTGTTTGGTTATAAATTTACTAAAAATAAATTAATTGGAATACTTATGACCTAATAACTCTAATCTTATTAGATAGGACCTACAAGAAAGAGAAGACTAAGAGGGAAGCCCCACCTTGTGTTAGATGATGCTTAAGTCAGTTGGGTGCTAGAAGTATGTTAAGAATGTATGAGAGTCTAAATTAGCAATGTACCTAATAGGAACTCTCTTATAGTATCTCTAGGCAAAATGCATATCATATATGGATTAGGTAGAGCTAACCTTATTTTATTTGATCTATCTTAGCTAGGTAACAATGCCTTTATTGTAATAAATTATCTAGATAATGGATAAGAGCAAAAGTTTGATAGCCCCAATCATCTAAAATGGGTTAAGCTATCTTTTTCATAAGTACATTAGCCTAACCTAAGCTGAGCTACACTTATAACTATTCACATTGGGCCTAGACCATTCTAATTAAGGGTATTATCACATATCTCCTTATAAAATAAGTATGTTTACATTTTGGATAAAAACAAGTATACATTTAGAACCTTCATTATAATGAACAGAGTATGTCGAAGTTGTATTTTACATATTAGGCATAACACTATTGAAGAAATTGAAATGTGAATACTAAAATTGCCAAGAATGCTACTAGAAAAAGTGAACTAAACTTATAAGCTCCATAACCTTTAAAATTTAAAATTCAGAAAACTAAATACACTTCATAGCCACATGGTTGGTATTCACAAGCAAGAACTCTAAATGATATGATATGCACGCTTTTCAAAAGAAACCCCAACTAATGATAGGTGCACTACTTCATTTTACATCATTTCATTATTGTCAAAAGTAATTTATGAATATAATGCAACTAAAGATTAATTTAAAATAATTTAAAATTATAAATATAATTTATAATATTATATTTAAAATTTAATGAAACTATGCAAAGTATGAGCATTTAACTTTTAGGTTTATATAACTACAACTACATTTTGTATTATCAAGCAGGGGATTTCAAGTGCTAGGTGGAGTATTATCAAATATTTTGGGAAATAATCATATTGTTCATACAATTAATGTACTTTAAACCTTCAAAAATTTTATTTATTTATGAAGGAATGACACTAATTTCATTTCAGTTGAGATATAAATAAATAAATATATATATATATATATATCTATATATATATATATATATATATATATATATATATATATATATTATATGAGATAATTAGCTCTATCAAAATTTAATAATCCAGTTGATTTATATAAATAA
>CATIWR010086430.1:0-13511 GCA_949677035.1 Omphalea diandra | reverse complement strand
AGATCACTGGTCCTATATTTAAACAGTAGAAGACAACTCTGTTGGTGCAATGTTAGCTCAGGAAGATAAAATAGGGAATGAACATATAATGTACTATCTCAGTAAGAAATTGTTATTTTATGAAGTGAAGTATAACCACGTGAAGAAGACTTATCTGCATTAGTTTGGCCAATAAAGAAATTAAGACATTATTTTTAGTCATCTTCAGTAGAAGTGGTTTTAAAGCTTGATCTAATTAAGTAGTTACATGAAACCCCTTTCCTGATAGAAAAATTGGCAAAGTGGTTAATTTTGTTGGTTAAATTTGATATTAAGTATATAATCAAAAAAGTTATTAAAGGGCAAGTGGTCTCTGAGTGTTTAGCACAGCAACCTCTCGAAGAAGTAGAATTTGAGCATCCTCAATTCCCAAATAAGAGCAATTGAGCCTCAGAGATGGAAAGTATACTTCGATGGAACTGTAAACAAGAAAGGAGTGGGTGAAGGGGTAATTCTGATTTCGCCAGAGGGAGAACTCTTCCTTGAAGCTAAAAAGCTAGACTACAAGATGACCAATAATATGGTTGAGTATGAATATGTGCACTTAAACTCAAACTCTTAAAGCTAATAAGGGTTAAAATGATAAAGGTGTTTAGGGACTCACTACTAGTTATTTTGTAGGAAACGGAGAAATGAAAATTGAAAGAAGAATGTTTGGGCCTATATTTAGAGCATGTAAAGGGATTGGTGCAAAGTTTTTAGAGGATCAAATTCCATCATTTGCCAAGGGAAGAAAATGCAATGGTTGATGCCTTAACCACTTTAATCTTTATTTGGGATGGGTTGAAGGTGATCCCATGAAGTTGTTGATCACTCTTCAGGTTAAGGCATTGTGTTATATGGATAAAGGAGTGATGCAAGTGTTGGTGGAGAACTGTCCCTAGTATTTTGATGAACAAAGATACTTAGAAAGTAGTGAATATCTCGAAAAAGCTGAAAGGAAGGATAAAGAGGTGATTCAAAGGTTGTATTCACAATTCATAGTATACAATAGTGTAATGTATAAAAGAATGTTTGATGCATTCCATTTATGATGTGTGGCGAAGGAAGAGGCCATTGGGGTCATGGAGTGGGAGTTTGTGGTCCCCATATGAATAGGAAAGTACTGGCAAAGAAAATTTGAAGGTTAGGATATTACTGGTCTATTATGGAACATGATTGTATTCAGAAGGTTCAAGGCTATCATAAGTGTCAGGTCTACAATAACCTCAGTCATTTGCCACCGATTGAGTTGTAAAATATGACCTCACTATAGTCTTTACAGCTGGGGCATCAAAGTAATTGGAGAGATCAAACTGGCTTTTACATGGGGGCATAGGTATATTGTAGTAGCAATAGACTACTTTTCAAAGTAGGTAGAGGTTGAAGCCTTCAATAAGCTGGGGCCAAATCAAATGGCATAGTTCATTAAGAAAAACCTCATATATACCACTCATGTGCTATACCATGTTGTCACAGATAATGATGTCCATTTCTAAGCAAAAATCAAGGTCATGTTGGAAAAATATGTAATAGCTAACCATAAGTCATCACTTTATAGGCCATAGGCTAATAGAGCGATGGAAAATAAGAATGTCAAAAATATCCTTGCTAAAATGGTTAAAACGTATAAGGACTATTTTGAGAAGCTACCATTTACCTTGTAGGGTTATTGAAATTTCATAAGAACATTGACTGGCATGACATCGTACTCCTTGATATATGGGATGGAGGCAATACTACCAACTGAGCTAGAAGTGAAGTCTTTACGAGTACTAGTTGAATTTGATGTTTTTGAGAACCAATCGACAAGAAGTAAACTTGAACAAATGGCTTTGTTAGACGAGAAGAGATTAAACTTTTATCACATCTAGTTGTATTAGGCTAGGATGGCATGTACATTCAATAAAAAGATCGAGCAAAGGATAATAAAGGTTGGTGATCAGGTATTGAAGGTAATCTGACCACATACTTAGGATCTTTGAGGAAAGCTTAGATTGAACTAGGAAGACCCCTACATGGTCAAACAGATATACTCAAGCAGCGCAGTGAAATTAATAGATATAGATGGGAATGAATTCACTGAGCCAGTAAACCTAAATCATCTAAAGAAGTATTTCTTGTGATGTGTGAGAAAAGTAAAATAGCTTGCCAAATCAAAATCCTGAAAGGGTGGCTTAGGCAAAAGTTAGGGCATATATATATAAAAAAAGGAAAAAGGAAAAAAAAAAAGAGAAAGTATATAAGCTCACTAAGTCAAAAACTTGAAAAGGCAGCTTAGGCAAAAATTAGAGCATAAAAATAGAAATAAATGAAAGTAAGAGTTGAGAGAATGCGATCGACCACTAAGGGACCATTGATAGGATAACTAGGCAACAATAGAGAAGATAAGGATGAATAAGCAAAGGATTAGTAAGACAGAGGCATTAACCAAGACAATTAGATGATCTAATGTACCAATATTAAAAGTAGAAGTCATGCACTTAGTTAATGTGTAGTGTGCAAAATGTAAATGATTCGTGTTAAATGTAATATCAAATGGAAATGCATTTTCATAGTTGAAGTAAATTAGTCATACATGTCCTTAAACTAGAAGTAAATATAAAACAGTATTTTCTATGAAAGATCATTGTCTTCTATTCACTAACGTGATGCCCATAGCTCTAAAGATCACTCAACCATGCCATGTAGTTTGTGTCATCCTCAAGCTAAGTGTCTCGACCGGTTGTAGAAGTCATAGAAGTGTCAGTTGGTCCATGTAGCTTCAACCCTATCTAGGCATCATTAGGATAAGAGACCCTCTATAAAGGAAGGGAGGAACTATACGTTGGGATAAGAGACCCACCCATGGTAGATTAGGCCAAATCTAAGGTGGGAGAGATCTTTAAAATGTTTTTGACATAGTTTAGAGGCTTGAAATGGTAGTTGTAAGAAGCATATTTGGAATGGGTACTTATAGAAAAAGGTCAGGCTAATTAGTACTTGATAGCTATAAATATCTTAGTAGGTCTATGTAGCCCCTAAACAAGTTTGTACAGCCATCAATCGAGTTTATACAGACCTCATCTTAGATTGTACAACCACCTAGCTCTTAGAAAACTTTTAGCATCCCCTTTGTACTTTAGACTTAAACATCTTATGTATCTATTCTGAAAAGCATATGTATGAACAAGTATTGACCAATGGTCCAATAAACACTTAAAACACAAAATTTTAGGCCAAAATCATGTCTTCGTGCTAAAGCCAAAGCTATGGAGTTTGACAAAAATGGAGGCAAAAATCACCTTAGTGCTTCCTAAAGGAATCCTTATATCTAAGCGAATATCCAAAATTGGGGCTTTCAAATCACACAATAAAAAACTATACAACTACACAAAATATCAAATAAATGGTACTATATTGAATGGAAAGGGAAGAAAAAGCCTAAACACTAATTGGGGGCCTCTCAGGCTCAGTTCTCCTACTCTCTGAATGTGTCGCCTCGAAATCCGCCTCACTATCAGTAGCCACATACCTACTATCAGCGGTTGCCTGAACCAAGGTCTCAATCTCTACCTCTACCTCCATCTTTACCAGACATTAATGCTTATCTCCGATCTCACACAATAGGCATTAGATCATCTCCTGTAAGAAACATAAGGGTTAGGATGAGCAAGACATGAAACACACAAACACAAACCATAGACATACATTCATGCATTGTTTTTGCATTTATTATGTGTACTTTTGCTCACTAACATATATAGTGAGCATCTATTGCATCAATGCCCTCTTCAAGGCAGTGATCAATCAACTATAGTCTTAGTTTGAATATGAAAAATCTATAAAAAGGGATAAAAGGAAGCATTGTTAGTAATAAAGCCTACATCATAGCCAACATATAAGGAATAAGGAAGAGGATACCCATATGGATAGTCTTGGTCGACTCGAACATGAAAATGGATACGTGATCTACAACAACATCACAGAGCTTGTCAGCGAAGTCATACAAGACTCCATCAGGTTGTCTAACATAAAAGCAAGGTCATCTACTACTATTGGCTCTAAATCCCCTAAAGTCGATCCATGGGCCCATTTGCAACCTTGAATAACAGTAATGCCAGATGCAGGAGCGAAAGTGGCATGTTTTCATGCTACTGTGTAGTTGTACCTCGACGCCTATGTTGGAGCACGATTCCATCATCAGGCAAATACTGAGGAAATGCTCGGATGGTCACGTCAGATAACAAAAACTCCCAACTAGGGCCCTGATCATCTAAGACCTATAGGGGATCCTATCAGAAGATAGTTATTCCCCTAGTAAGAAGCGCAACATTGTAGCGAGCTCCACATCCTTCAAATCCCTCGCCCAAAACATGTTTATGGGTGGTCGTAGCGGGACAAGTCGCGCATCCAGACCCTTACACCAACAAAAGATGTGCTCACTCAAGTACCACTCTTGAATGGAGGGCCTGACCATTAGCTAATGATCATAGGAGATAACTCTGCCTCTGCCTCCTCCAATGGCCACATCATTATAGGACCTCTCTAGTCGAGGCACACCTATAATAAAGACAAAAGACCATTAAAAGTATAAGACTAAATAACAATAAATAAATAATTACAACTCATACAACTTTATTTGTAAAGGAGGAACTACCTGATCAAAAGTGATCATTTTCAAGTGGGCATGCCTATCAACAACGGAAGACTCCAAGTAGGTCACATCACTCCACCGTAAGAAGCATAAGTAACCACCTTCTGTGTCAGCCTCGGCGTCAATCCCCTATAGCAAACCTAGCTTAACACTCTATGCCTATGAACAAATGTGGCATAAGTGCCAAATAATAGAATGAGAGTAAGAAAAAAAAGGATTAAGAGATACTCATAACAAGCACCCTCTAAGCACCGCACAAGTACCTCTTGCCCTTAGAACACTAGTTAAGATATCGATATAGATATACCAACACCATGGAACCCCAATCGAAGAGATAAAGCAAGCCTAAATCCTCCAATACCAATACTAAACAAAGCTTGGCAACATCAGAGGTGTTTGAGAATACAACCCCAGACAAAGCATATAGTAGAAAGTAGTGTGCATGCTAGTCGATCACCTCATCAGAACTGTCATCGGTGACCTTGGGCGCATCAACCTATGTGTTAGACCTTGACACGATCTGACTCCCCTTAAGTTAGGGAACACATCCAAAGACTCTCAATAAGTAGTCTCTCTAAAGTACTAGCTTGTATATGCTATGAGAAGTGTAGCTCAGTTAGAAAGGTGAAGTCTCTAGCCATGATCATTAGCTCTTCAATCGGAGGCAGATGAAATGTATGGGTTATGTTCATCCACAGCTCAAGAAACACATGTGTGATTGCCCAGTCAACCTTCAGGGCCTCCTTCGGTAGCATGCACAAAAAAGTCCAAACACTAGTCCCCTCCAGGCAGGCCACAACCTAGGGATGCAATGTGCAAAGCCAGTCTCTGGAAAGGCCTACAGCCTCACCTCTCTTTTTTAAGGCAATTATCCTCTATAAAATAAGAAGAAGGAATTACAAAAAAAAAAAAAAGAAAAAAAATGCACATTTATCGAGGTTAGAGGATGAAGAAGTTAAAGAAGTCCAAATCATGGGGCAAAAAAGCAACGATTCTAAGTCGCTAGGGTTTATTCGCAAATTTTGAGAAAATTATGAAATTAATTTCTTGATAAAATTTAGCAAAAAAAAAAACCTATATCTAATTCAGCATTTAGAGCAAAACATCACAAGACTAGCAAATCAGTAGAATTAATAAATAAATAAATTATTTATAATTTTATTTCTTTATCTTAAGTATGTAACCTAATTTCTCATAAATCTTTATCTTTCTTTGTGCAAGTCATTTAATAAACCTAACATGAGCATAAATCAAGGCAACCAACCAAACTAACAGACCAAAAATAAAATTTTTCTTGAAAGTAAAGGGTGAGTGTTCTAAAAGTTATCTCTAAATGTTTATAAGCTAACCTAACGTTTGCAAGCAAAAACGGAAATTATAAGGCAGTACCTAAGATCTACAGTGTCAAGATAGGTAGCAAATAAATAAAATAAAAAGAAAGGGATACTTATCGCTCTTAAGGCAGCTTCTACAAGATGATGGTACAGGTTATAGACCATCGGTGTGTCACCAGCAGAGAAAAAGCAGAGCGAGATCATCTTCGCAGTCGTGCCCTTCAATGGACTCACCTGTTCGAATCCCCACTAGGATTGCAGCAGCTCCAAAACATCTAGTATAGTGATGTCCCTAATCAAGAAACTCCTCTTGGATATTAAACATCTTATCATCAATGTAGATGGCCATGATGTTGTCCTCTAAAAAACAAAGGGGGGGAACTTAGAGCTAAGTCCAAAGTTTTGAGAGAGAAAAGGAAGAGAGAGAAGAGGAATAACGTAAATGAGAAGGGTTATTTTCTATAGGGTATATATAGTGGGCCTGGTTTATACAAACTTAAAAGACCTAAAGTCTGTACGAGCCACCTTTAGGTTTATACAGACCCCTTAAATAGGCAGGCCTGAATTGGGCCTTTTGAGCCCAACTCTCCCTTTAACCTTTTAAGTTCTATTCCTTTTTACTACCTAAGCCCAAATGTGTTCCTTTAACACTAATTCTCTCCCTTTATTTAGATACCCAAATTTCAAAATAGCTAAGTTACCAAAATGACCTCGACTCTCCTAAATGCCTAAATTGACAATTCAGCAACTCATACCATCAAATAAATTACCAAAATACGCTTATCCACACCAAAGTCTAAAGGAGACAATTTTACCCTCCAATTGTCAAGCAAATTACTAAATTACCCTTAAATACTCCAAAGACTAGAACACTAAGCAAATAACTAAAGTACCTTAATGGCCTACAGGACAACCTAACCCTCATAATTCATCATCAAATTGCTAAAATGCCCTCTAATGACAATATTGACCTCCCTTAAAGCTTTATAAATATTTTTAAGGAAAATTTCTTCATCCTAGAAATATCAGAACCCATGGAAGCAATTCTTGTAGTATTAGTACCCAAGCTCATTGCCTTGAGCCAAAAATGAACCCCCGAAGAAAGACAGAAGGGCTTCAAGAGTACCACATCACCTTTGATATACTAGAAGGGCGGGAATGACATGAGAACAACCCCTGAGGATATCCTTGATCATGACATGAGAACAACCCCAGAGGATATCCTTGAGCCAGAACCACCAGCTAAAAGGGTGGAAGCACTTGCAAAAGTTTCAAGAACATTAGTAACTATATGAAGATAACTATAAGCTTGGAAGATACAACAACACTTGATACCTGTTAGAAAGCTGCCAGAACTCCTTAGTACCTATTAGAAAGCTATCAAAACCCTTTTAGTACCTGTTAGGGAGCTATTAAGGACAACCACAAACACTTGGTGCCTACTAGAAAGTTGCTAAAACCTCCTTAATACCTGCTAGGGAGCTACTGAGGACAACCACTTGGTACCTATTAGAAAGCTATTAGAACTTCTTTAGTACCTACTAGGAAGTTATTGAGGACAACCACAAACACTTGGCACCTACTAGAAAGCTGTCAGAACCTCCTTAATACCTACTAGAGAGTAGTTGTAGACAACCACAAACACTTGGTACCTACTAGCAAGCTACCAAAATAAGCTTTAGTACCTAGTCAAAGAGCTATTAAGTTCCTTTATTCTTAGGATCCTTGTTAATGTTTACATTCCTTACATTATTTTGTCGAGACTTATTCAAACAGTCATTTCTTAAATGTTATTTTTCAAGCCTCATAAAGCAGGGGAAATTATAAGCATCATATTTTAAACCTCTAAATGCAAAGCCTGATGATGAAAATCATTGAACACATCCCCAAACTGTAAGGGGAATTGCCAAAGGAAGAGATAAAGGCCTTAAGAAACCTTAGAGCAGCTCAAGGCCAAGCCTAAGACAAAAGCCCAACACCAAGCCCATATAATTTTCCATCCTAAGTAAATGGGTTATTAATCAATGATGTAAACCCTAGTAATTAGAGATGTACAATCGATATCTAGGGTTGTGTTGTCTTCCCCTAAAACCTAACCCCCTTAAACCTTTTGGAATTGTTCTTTCTTTAAACTTTAGGGTTGTACAACCCTAATAAATGGATGTACAACCCATTCTAGGCATACAACCCATGTGCAAACCCTAATTTTAAGAGATCTATCTCCTTTTCTATGATTAGATACAAATATTTTATAACTAAAACCATTTTTTGGCTTTATGCACCCATCCATCACCTATAAATACCCCTTTATTTGAAGAAGTGGGAGAGGCTTAGAAACCCTGAGGTTACTTTGCCAAAATTTATCTTTAATTCACACTTAACATAGAAACACTAAACCCTAACCTTCGTAATCACTCTTAAAGGTAGAACAAGGCCTTTTCTCTTCATCATTATGCATTCTTTAAGCATTTTAGAGGATATTAAATATATTGTAAACCTTTGATGGTAAACGAATCCATTAATGGCATCTAAAGACCCCCATCCCTATTTCCCCTCTCTTCCTCTCTTTTTTTTTTTTTTGTTTTGAAAGCCTAGAATTTAGGAGTTATACAACCTTATTGTAGGTTACGTAACCCAAATTTTAAGATGTACAACCCTCATAATGGGCTATGCAGCCTAATTTATCTAGGACAAAACTAGCAAATCATATCTTTCCCTATACAGATTCCCCTCTTTTTAAAATTCTTTTTACAAGTTTCTAGGGTTCCACTAGTATAATGGGATGAGGTCTAAGAGTGTAAGACCCTTATTCATTTCAAAAATGGAATTTTAAGTGGTTTTTAAATGGTTTTACTACTCACTTGTATGTTCAAACTTGTTTGCTTCATATTTTTGACTAAGTGAAGGACTAGGGATTCTAAAGATCTTGAAAGCCCTTCTTGTGATTATGTTCTTTCTTTAAAAGCATGTGAATGGTATTTTACCCTTTAATCTCCCTCATTCTTGTGTGTATGCTAATCTTTTTGTGGTTAATGGTGAATATGGATGCCATGGTCTTTAAAAGCAACATAAGGAGAAGATTCCCAAGATCCCTTTTATGATGTCTTTGCCTTAAGCCACTAGAAATTCACTAAATGCTTGCATTTCCATGTTTTTATTTCTTCATGCTTCATAACTCACATCTTTGCATTTATTTGGTATTGTTAAATGTTCCATATGATGTCGGGATGTGATATTATGGACATAATGCATACTTAGGAACCTTTGCATGGTAGAGATGGTAATATGTGATATGTTCTTTCTTTGTGCTTTAAGTTCATTTAGTTTATCTTATGTCCCTTTCACTTACTAACTCGTTCTCTTCCTTTGGTGTAGGTGTTTTTACTTTAGTTAGATCATGGATTTGGTCTTGACCATCATCATATATGATTATGGATGATTGTGATATGTATTGTGTATGGATATGCATGATGACCACTATACCATGATGCATGACTCCCTCCCTTTGTGATGATAATACTTGAATGGATATATGAATATGCATGATGGACCCCTATACCATGATGCATGACTGAGTCCCTTTTGATTTGATGGAATTATTTGATTGGCTTGATTATGCAAAAGGTATGCTTAGGACTGTTAATCAGACTAATCAATAATTTAATTAAAATATTAAAAAGCGAACCAAAGATGTCTAAAACCTGACTCTTAACCTTTTCCCTAAGTCATACCTAATTTTCAAACCCAATCTCTAATAGGGTGAAGATGAAATAGGTCTTCTAATTGACTTAGACTAGGTTTAGATTTTTCATTCCCTAGATTTTTATCCTGATCAAAGTCAAATGACAACTCCATATTTCTTAAGGATAAAACCAAAGTATTTTCCCACATTTGGTCCCCTAATAATCATCACATTGGTCTTAAGGCTTTGAATTAAGTAAGGCCTAAAAAGATCCCTCACTCATCCAAACACACACCATATCTTGGGGTTATTACCAATGTCAAGACCCTCATCCCCTCATCTCCTGTTGATTGATAAAAGGATGGAGTCGCAAGCAAAATTCTACTTGTTCAAGCTAAACCTGAGGTGCTAACAATCTTGATAGCGGATGTTTTAAGAATATGACATGGGATATCAAGTTCTTCACCAAACTTGAGAAAATAAAATGACATAAAAGTGTCTCAACTTAAAAGTGTTTGTCCTTTGGTGATAGTAGATATAGATAAAGTAGGTAAGAATGTTAACTCACCCATTCTTGAAAAAAAAATTTTAGTTAATGATCTTAAACATAACCTACTTAGTGTCAATCAATTATCTGATAAAGGTTTAAGGGTTATGTTTGAACCTTAAGCTTCCTATATGCTGAGGATAAGTGACAACAAACTTTTGTTTATAAGTAGAAGAGTTTAAATGTTGATGTTGTTAATTTAAATTCTTTAACTAATAAATATGTAAGGTGTCTTGTGACTATAATAGATGAAAGATGGACTTGGCATAAAAGACTTAGGCATGCAAATGTGGAATTGATCCATAAACTAAAAGACTTAGGCATGCAAATGTGGAGTTGATCCATAAACTAAGGAAAAAGAATCTAGTTGAGGGATTTCCTAAGATCAGTTTCTCCAAAGATAGAGTATGTGGTGCATGTTAAAGAGGTAAACAAGTCAACTCCTCGTTTAACATTAAAAATAAGGTGAGTTCTCCAAGACATATTCAATTATTACACATAGATCTCTTTGGTCGTACTAGGATTGTTAGTTTAGGAGGCATACATTATATATTTGTCATCGTAGATGGTTTCTATAGGTATACTTGAGTCTTATTCTTTTCTTACATGGATTCCTATTTTGATGCTTTTAAGTCTTTTTTAGAAGAATTCAAAATTAAAAAAATTAAAAATTTTAGTAATTAGAAGTGACCATGGAGGAGAGTTTAAAAATGCAAAATTTTAAAGTTTTTATAAGGAAAATGGTATTTCACATAATTTTTCATCTCTTAGAACTCCTCAATAAAATAGGGTAGTTGAAAAGAAAAATAGAACCCTTTAAGAAACGGCTAGAATAATGCTCAATGAATGTAATTTGCTATAATACTTTTGGGGTAGAAGCCATAAACACTTCTTGTTATGTTTTAAATAGAGTGTCAGGATACCTATTTTAAAGAAAATTACTTAATCAGTTATGGAACCAAAGAAAACCCGATATTGCATATTTTATATTTTTTTATTATAAATGTTTTATTCTAAACACTAAAAATAACCTTAATAAATTTGATTCTAAATCAAATGAAGGAAACTTCTTAGGTTATTCCACCACTAGTAAAAAATGTATGGTCTTTAATAAGAGAACTTTTATTGTAGAAGAGTTGATGCATGTAGTGTTTGATGAATTTCACTAAGTTTCTTTTAGAAAGAATGAAGACATTGATGTTTTTATAGGTCGCATTGAGGAGCCTAACATTGGAGAAAAGAGTAAGAAGATAGATGATAAGTAAAAAGAGGGTGATAACTTAAATGATGCTCTACTTTCAAGTGTAAAGCAAATAGTCCAAAACTATAATGGATTCGATCTATAAGAAAGATCATCCTGAGGATCCTCTCTTAGAAACACTTATAATAATCTTGCCTTTATGTGAGCACCTCGATTTCACATAGACACTTGGATGAATGAAATCTTGCTTGCAATCTTATCTTTTTATTGACCATTAAAGGTTAAGAGGATAGGTGTCATACATTGATACAAACCCATCTTATGGCACATGTTAGGATTATCAGGGGAACCTTAAAAGGGCTATATGATGGATAGAAAACTTTAATAGGAATCAAATTGCCAATGTAGGGCCAATATGGGACAATACTTTAGTACCACCCCTAATTTGAATGAAGTTATCACCCAACTATAGTTAGGACAAAATTCTACATGAGAAGGATTCTAAGCTTAACAGGTTAATCTAAATGGTCCAATCGATCTTCACCCCCATTAGAGATCTAGTTTGAGAATTAGGTATAAAGTGGGAAAGAGGTTAGACACCCCTAGACTACCCAGACTTTAGGATCCGACCTTTAGGTATATTTGATTCACAATTATAATTTTAGCCTTATTGTTTAATTAGCCAATATTAAATGGCCCTAAAGCATTTACCTAGAGTATTTCAAGTCGTTCATAATTTTCAAATATTATAAACACTTACCATAGAGGGGGGAGGGGGTACATATACATGCATAAATAGGGATTATAATGCAAACATTTAAATTATCATAAAATATGCATTAAATGTACTTTATAACCTATAAATAAAGCATAGTCTCAAAAACATGAGCAAAAAGGGATCAAAATAGCCTCAAATACTACAAAGATCAAGTAGCTAAAGATAAAATATACTACCTCACTTTAGGGGTTTAGGTACCTAACCTATTTGGCCCTTTAGTGTAATGCATGTCATCATGTTAAAGGTTAAATCAAAGAGCCTAAACTATTATAAATATTCATTATTAAGCATTTTAAATAACATGTAAAGCATAAATAACAATAAGAATAAAAGATAACATAAACATATAGATATAAAACAATAGTATTACAAATGGAGACCAAAGGGCTTTAGGTAAGATTTTATGGATACTAATGCAAATCATAGGATGTTAAATCTTCTCTTATAGAGCCCTAAAAGAGCATGTCATGTTAAGGCATCATTTACAGCACCTTTAATGAATAAAGGCTAGGATGCTAAGGAAAGTGGAAAGACATTCACACTGCCTACAAAGCCTAAACCTCAGCTCATCAACCAATATATGAAATGAAAGAAAAGAATGGGATCCTTAGGTTATATATCCTGCTCCAGTAGTCTTTATCACCATTAAAGTTAAGCAAGAAGAATAAAGAAGCAAGCTAGCCATTAAAAGGGCTAGTTTATCCTCTCATTTGATGGTGGTGGTTTGAAAACCCTCAAACACTCACACATATTCTAGATAACCAATCAAACTAAATGAGAATTAAGGGATGATAAGGTAGTAAGCCCTTTTCCTTTCATGTTCATCCATGGTAAAGAATATTGAAGAAATGGAAGCAAAGTAATCAAAGCGTACAAGAGGTAGACTACACAAGCTAAAAACCAATATGATGCAAACAGCCAAGGCTAAAGCAAAGGATCCACTTCAACTTCAAGGCCTAATCATAAAGGGAAGGCTGAAGAAGTTTAAGGATGTAATTGGAAAAGAAGTTTAAGGATGTAATTAGAGCATTCGTGCAACAAGGAATTATACTTTGATTGACCCAAGAATAGCAAAGGATGTGTGAAGCCAATTAAAAGCTGATGGGAGCTTAAACTCTTCAAATGGAGCACTTAACTTAATACAATGGAGCCCAACTTGTGGAGAGCATCTAAGGGATGTAAAAAGAAGCCCAAGGCATGTAAAAGGAAGCCCAAGTCGTGTAAGCAAGGAAATAAGGCCCAAAGTCAAAGATTTTTGCCAGATTTCCTTAGTTGGCAATATTTCCTAATGCCATTAGGATTTCCTCATTAGGCT
>CATIWR010086416.1:0-14343 GCA_949677035.1 Omphalea diandra | reverse complement strand
CTTAATTTAAATATATGATTTAAATGATTTTAATATCAATTACATTATATGAATTAATTATGTATTTAAAAAATTTATGGAATTAATTAAGTTAATATGAGTAGATGATTTAAATAATTTTAATGTTAATTGTATTATGTGAATTAACTATAATAAGTAAATATTGAAGGAATTCATGAAATTAATTTAGTTAATATGAGTAAATGATTTAAATGATTTCAATACTAATTATATTATGTGAATAAGTTATGTTAAATAAGTATTTAAGGAATTTAATTAATTTATAGTTAAGGATATTAAGTTATTTAAGTTTACTTGAGTTATTGATTAAGTTGATTAAATTAAAAATACTATGTGAATTGATTTAATTTAAAGTATTTAATTAGAAGAAATAAAGTTATTTATGTGAAAAGAATGTTTATTAATTTTGAGAACTACAATTATTTATGAGATATATTTTATGTCATGAGAAGTAATTAGTCATGGATGATTTATTATTTGATTTAAGAAAAATTTGATGTTAATTATTTAAGTGAGATATTATATTTATGTTTAGGAGAATTGATTTAATTTAATTTAAGTTAATTTATGTATTTTGTGCAAGTTAATTTAATTATGGATAGAAAATTTTGATTTTATTTGGTCAAGATTTTAATTCCTGTATTATTATTATTATTGATATTATTATTCTTTAAAAAAAGAAATAAAATAAAATAAAATAAAAGGAAAAAATTTTGGTTTTTTTGTTTTGATGGTGGGAGGGGCTGCACGTGAACTGTTTTATTAAGTTCAATTTTTTTTTTATTAACGATGCCTTTTTTTTATTATATTTTAAATAAAAAAATAGAACTTAGGGAAGGGAGTTTCTTCTTCGTTCAGCCTCCCTCCCCCTCTATCTTCTCTCCATAGCAGCAGATGCTGAAGGCCCCTGCTTCCTCTTCCATCACTAACTCATGACCGGCCAGGGGTGTTTTAGCCTGTACCAGCCTCCCTTGATTCCGTCATTGCATGAAGTAACATAGACATGAGCTCATGATGCAATTTGCAGTATTTGATCGCTTATTTACAGTTAGACCTGTTTAATGTGTGGGCTGGGTCGGGCTTCATGCCTTGCATTAACTTTTTAAGCAGGCTCAAGCCCAGCCCACCTTGAAAAGGCGTACCTTAAATTTTGACCGAAGTTCATAACTTAAAATGCACTATATATGGTGTCGATAAATCTTTCCTCGAGACTTTCTGAGGTCAGACACTATACCCTCATTTCCCCATATATATATATACACAGCCAACAACTAGCAAAAAAAAAAAAAAAAAAGAAGGCATACTATGACAAAATCGGCCTCAAACTTTCAATACAAGAAGAAGATTATTCCTCTCAATTAGTACCCTGCCGATTACGTAAAGAAGCAATCAGCAGCTGCAATATGGAGCCAGCATGGGAATCATTAATTGGGAAAAGATGTAAAAGCTTCTTATAAAACAGATGGATAAGCCACAAGAGTTTAGTTTTAATTGCCAAGCAACAAAATTATGAGCTCTTTCTACCCCTAAATAATTCCCAATCTCCAGGGTCTTTCTTGATGAGAAATTGCATTTGAAGAATCACTTTGGTAAACCATAATGTGTAGAAAAGAGAAGGATTTTGCATAGTCAATTGAAAAGTAAATCTTATAGCCATGACTTGGGGTCAATATTACCAGCAGGACATGACAGATAACAGTCCCAGAAGAGTAACGAAGACCACCTACTATAATACCAGGAGTAGGAGGCCTTAGATTGCAAGATAATGATTTTGAAGTTTTTAATGCCATCAATAGCTAGAAAAATATTGACATGATGATTTAAAAAAAAAAAAAAAACTGACAAATTGAAGAAGTAGATCTCTTCAATTTATGGCTGCACATAGATCTCTTGAATTTATCTTTTTTTTTTTTTGAAAAAATTTACTGTGTCAATATTCCGATGCTAAATTTTGCTTAATTGATAAGAAAGTTATTGAAGCATTAATTATATTTTTATCTCAGTTGAATAAAATTGAAATTTCATGACCACAATAAAATTTTAGCCATAATGAAATCGATACAAATGAAATTACTCTACTATTCACGAATATTGTTCAAGCTTCAATTACCCTGTATGAGCCCAGACTTATTTTCACTTAGCCAAAAAAGAAAGAAACAAGGCTTCATTATTTTTCAACTTTGATTCACCAGAATGAGATTATATCAGTTCTGATTCATGATGGGTTATGCAATAGAAGCAAATGAAACCAAAGATCAAGCTTCTTATTTTACACGTATCTGTGTGCCAACGATCACCTGTCTTTCCTCTCAGCCAGGAAAATGCAGCCCTTCCAACCAATTTTATTTGAGAACAAGAAGTGATTGTCTAAAAATTTCAATTATCTTCAACGCTAAGTGTTCATTTATTTGTCATGCAGAGCAAAATTAGATATTCAAACTTTGATTTGATACATAAAATCATAAATCTAATTCTTAAATTTCTGTTTTCTCCACAATCCCATTTCTTTTACAACTTCCAAATACGTACCAAAAGCTAACAACAAATTATTATCCTAATTAACTTGAACTTACAAGAAGAGGAGATTGCAGGGGGAAAAAAAAAAGAAAAAAGGAAAATTAACAGAAAAATACACAAAAAAAAAAAAAAACAAATAAACACAACAACTCTCATTTCTTTCCCTTCTAACACTGTAGATATGCATATTAAAGTTGTTCAAGAGTTGCTTGCAGAGCTAAGTACACAGATTGCCATCCTTCCTGCGTAGGGTGCACTGTGTCCCAAAAGAATACAGCTTCAGGATTCTCACAAACGGTATACATCTTTGCCCCATTTTCATCTACACTTCCACATGAATATTCTGTGCTTATACCAGCACAACATGGCTTCAATGGATTCTCAAACTTTGAACTTCCTGCAATGCAAAAACATTAACACCAATAATTTTAACAGAAATTGTGCGCAGTAGGATGAGTGAGTGTATAATTAAATTTCTTTATTTCAGTCACGATCACTAAATTCAATATCGGTCACCAAAGTTGCTTTGATTTTTCAGTGATTAGGATCATTGGTATCAGAATTTGTATAGATATTAACAGATATTTTTTCACAAAAAAAAAGGGTGGAAATTCAGAGGTTAAAAATGAATGGTAATAAACTTTAATTAATATTATTAAAAAAAAGGGTCACCTGGATGCTGTCCTTCGTTTTTGAAAACGGTCATGAAGGCAGTATAAAGATCAAGAATGACAAAAGTGGAACCCTTAGTCTCATTGTTAAGCTTAGCCACAGCTTGCTCGAGCAAGAGATTGTGGAAACCCACGAGCTGATTTTCTTTTGCATTACATTGTTTGAAGGAGAAGGCAGATGAGCTGCGTGGAAGACAACCTAAGGGTTGAAGACCACTCACTGCTATTTTCTTCACTCCCATTCTTTGAATGCGCTTTACGTCCACTACTAGCTGATTCACCACTTGTGTAATGAAGGCTTGAAAACCCTGTTATCATATATATATTGTTAACTGCATATTGAATAGGAAACACCCTTATTTAACAATTAATTAACATACTTTATTAACATCATGAGTCTATGTGATTATGCCATTGGACTATAACCAACAAAGAAAAAATTACAAATTTTTCTACGAAATTTTCACCTAAATTTATCAAAACTTACCTGAGACGCACAAAATCTACTATATAAATAATACTTTTTCTTAAATTATGTTTGAAACCAACTAAGAAAAAAACTACTACTCATAATTATCTAAACTTATATATATATATATATATATACACACACACACACACACACACTACTCTATTCATTATTTTTTAAATATAAGTAACATATTGATTATCTTTACTCAGTGTAGCATAAAATTTGCTATTGATGTATATGTACTTAATATAGACAAAAATTATCCATCTTTTTTTTTTAAAAAAAAATTCCTGGAGAGTCTTTATTATTTCCTAATGCAAAATGTTAGAGTGCAATTTCTCCTTGAATTATGAAACTTTTGAGGGAAAAGTATGGGATATCACTCTGTGCGAATGAAGACAAAAGTTGCCAACAATTAATTTAGTGGACCTGTGTGCTATATCAGATATCACATGAACACTTACAGAATACTTGTAATCTTTAAAAAACTAAACAGATATGTTGGATTTCCACTGTGAAAGTGTACAAGCATATATACTTCCAGTGAACCTGACATTTATATTAGACAATTTTGCTGAACGTATATATTTAACTGCCTGGGACCAAAAGGCCATTCAGTAAGGAAATTCACAAGTCTTTGATATATACATATTAACAATAACCAAAAAAAAAAAAAAAGAGTTTTTCTCATGTAAAAGATAATAACTCAACAATTTATATGCCAAGAAAGAAATATAATTTTTTTAAATTTACAAATTTCACTTTGAGAGCTATTATTCTTTATTTATTTACTCACTAACTCTGATACAAAGAATAAGAAGGAAAATGGTAGTTTATACCTGGGCAGAGCCATTTCTGGCTATGTAAGTGGAGTAGTCATTGCCCGCAACGGAAACCAGGGCAACAGAGGAGTGAAGGTCCGCGGAGGTGTAGACTTTGTCTTTGAACATTTGCTGAAAAAAATCAATCTGTGTGGTCATATTTGGCTCTGGAACCAATGTATCAAACACTCCTGTGCCTCCGTATGCAAAATTCATTCCATATTTCAACCTATTCACAGCAAAATTTCTCCATCTGTATGGGATTGGAGACTTCACCCCAATAAACCTAGCTGCACATATATGCACCTTCCTTTTGTTAACACACTAAACTAATTAATAATAAAATGTTAATTTTAGCCAAATCTCTAATTTTTAATGTAATATATTTTGAAATAATATTTTTTCTATTAATTTAGCTACAATTAATATAATAATTAATAACCCTGCTTTTGAATAAGAAAAGGGAAAGATGAGTTGTTTGATTAGTAGTTTTGGTCACTAAAATACAATTTGACGTCAATTCTAAAAATGCTTTCCAAAGAAAGCATTAACAATAAAGGTGGTGGAATATAATTAATTATAGACTTGTTCTAGAATTTACCTTACACATGTTTAATATACTGAATGATGAAGATGAGACCCATCATGTCACTTTAGAAAGAAGATAACAACTAAAGGTAGGGTATATATAGTGGCTCTTATACTATTTATAGTCAAAAGACATAGGGATTAGGAGGGTAAGCCAAAGCAAAGCTAATTAGACTACATTACTAAAGGGATTTGTGGCAATGAGAGAACGTCTAGTGGGTCTAACTAAAAAGAAGGAACTAAAAGAATGATTGTGTGTGGGATAAAAGTAGCTTAGGGCATGGGAATAATATTGCAGGAAAAAAACACTGAAACTTATAATAGTTATAATAAATAACAAGATGAACAAAAATGTACAGCCTCTCTAGGTCACGTGATAGACTAAAGAAGAAGAGAAAAAAGAGAATAGAATGTCAAAAAAAAAAATGAAAGAAGTTGGCCCCCCAATAATGCAGCATTTTACAGGCAACACATATCACTAGTAATTATCACAATGGAAGGCAAAGTGGCAAGCTTGTATGCCCACCACTTGCACACTACAACCTAAAGCAAAGACTAAAAAAAGAAAAAAAAAAAATTAAGCCCATTACTTGTAGCAGATAAATAGATCACTGATAGATTTATACCTTAAAAAAAAAACAGGAAAGGAAAAATATAAAGCTAAAGGCAAAAGAATACAGATGTGTACAATTATAAAAGACTAAAGGAAGAGGGAGAGGAGTGTGCATGGGGACCCACCAAGATAATCAGTGAAGATACGACCATCGGAGAAACGACCGGCGGGTTTTCCCGGGAAAGTAATTCCATAGGGTACTTTCCATGAGCTTGCTAAAGATTTTCTATTGTTGCCTGTGTCTGCATATGAATCTCCAAATACAAAGAGCTTACTTGGCTTAAAGTTGAAGAGATGGTGGTGCCCATGGCGGTGGTGATGGTGGTGGTGGTGGTAGCCGTCTTCAGGTGCTCCATGCACTCCTATACATATATATATCATACAACAAGACAAGACCGTTCAAAATCAACCAAGCTTTAGTTTAATACCATCAAAACGAGCTAAATAATGTGACGAAGAAATTAAGAAAGAACTAAATAAGTATGTTTAATTATTATAAATGAAGTTAATGATTATGAATTATAGAGGAAATTAATAGTAAAATGATCCTTGATACCTGAAAGAAGGAAAAGAAGAAAGAAGAAGAGGAAGAAAGGGAAGATTAGATTTGGTTGTGTGCCCATAAAAGAATGGAGAGTGAAGTGAGTTTTTAAGCCATACGCGAGAGAGAGAGAAAGAGATTGGCGATAGTAAGAGAGAATGAGTTGGAGAATATTTCTAGTGCTGGAGAGGCATTGGAGGGTGACAATGTGATGGGACCAAGGCTTATGCCCACGCTCTTTATATACACAACCTTTGGCGTGGTGACCTAGCGTGGGTCAACCGCGGTGTGCGGTTAGAATAGCTATTGGAATAAATGGTAAAACATTAATATCCATGTTGAATGGGTGATACGAATAGGAACATCTCTTTTCCCAATTGAAGAATGACCAACCCAATGAGGTTTCTGTATATTAAACTCCAAATTGTTCTAGTTTATATTAATATGCTTAAAAAGTTACCCAAAAAAGAAAGAAGAAGAAGAAGAAGAATTTCAAGATTGAATTCATAAAGTTGGAAAAATATATAATGAATGTTAATTTACGGAGTTATTCTAGATCATGGACCTCGCGAATGATGAGTAGGTTTTAGGTAGATTTAAATTGAAGTTTAAGATATGAATAAAATGTTGGAATTTTCTTTGCAAAAGTTTAATGGTGGTAATGTTTCAACAACTTGAACTGGTGATTGCCAACCGTTATTTTCCCATATTGTTATCCACCCGGCTACGTTCCCGTGTTTATTTATGACTCGGAAACCAAAACATGCATTTACGAAAATATTCATGGCGCGAGCGCGACACGTACAATGTCATATTCTACGTTTTTTTTTTTTTTTTTTGAAAAGGTCATATTCTACGTTATGTTTGAAATCTTTTTTAAAAAATTTGATCAGATATTAATCAAATTATGTATTTAAGCATATCAATTTTTTTTTATGACTTTTGTTCATTTTTCTATGTGAATCAACTTTTTTTTATCAAATTAAATTCTATATTTGATGATATTAAAATTTGCATCCATTTCATTTTTTTTTTTTTTGTATTCGTAATTAAATATAGAGCACTCAAACATGACCATAATAGCAACATTGTCAAAATGAGATTATATTTAATTAAATTAAAATCAATTACAATTACAGAAAATAAATAAAATGGATATAAAATTTAATATCATAAAATTGATTCTATCTAAAAAATTACTAAACATGGTACAAGGGGTATATATATGCACAAAAAAAATATGGTTAAAATTAATAATGACAAAATAATCCCTTCATTTTATTGGTCAAAAATTAAAAGAATTCCATTTTAATTTAGTTTTTGTAAAAAAATATATTTATTTATTAATTTGGCTTTATGTATTCTTATTTTAGATAGAAATTGCCTAATTATAACTAATCTTAAACTGTTTAAATAGCGATAAAGTATTAACTTAAAAGTCATGAAATATATTAATCAAAGAAAAATATTATTGTATAGTATATTTCATATTCTAATACCTAGTACGTATTTTTTACAAAAATTAATTTGATATAAAAATAATTTTTTATGCACTTAAATATAAGTGACTAATTTTTCTCAATACATACAATTAAATTTAAAGTTTTATTTTTTTGTTGAATAGATAAGCTCTAACATTTTTCTTATGATTAATTATTAAAAAATATAATTTCATCATACATATTCTAAAAACTTTTATTTTTCAAAATACAAATAAATGAAATAGTATTTTTAGAAGAGAAAGATTAAAAAAATTATAGATCATACAAATACATATTTTTTTAAAATAAATAAATATATATATATATATATATATATATATATTCAATTTAAAGCAACATTTGACTTTTGATTTTTCTAAAAAAATACACTAGTTGTTGGTTATGTGTTCTCACTATCCGCAGGAATTATCTAGGTATAACTAATCTTCAATCCCCTTTAAATGAGTATAAAGGATCAAAACTTATGAATTATATTAATAAAAGAAAAATATTATTGTATAGCTTATTTTATAAAATATATGGACAAAAAAGGATATGATTAAAATTAATAATAATTTTCTTTTATTTTTATTGATGAAAAATTAAATATTTATAAAAAATAATTCTGTTTTAATTTAATTTTTCTAATAAATATTTTACTGCTTTAGCTTGATGTGTTCCTACTTCAAGGAAGAATTACTTGTTATAAATAATCTTAAGCCTTTTAAATAGCTATAAAATATTAACTTAAACTCATGAATTATATTAAGAAAATAAAAATATCGTTATATAATCTATTTTATATTCTAACACTAATAGACATGTAAAGATTTGTTTGAAATTTATTTAATATAAAAATATTTTTTATGCACCTAAATATAAGTGAATAATTTTTCTCGATGCATATAATTAAATTTAAAATTTTAATTTTTTAAACTATATTAATATTTTCTTTATGATTTACAATTAAAGAAACGCATATCTCATCAGACCTAATCTCAAAAATTTTACTTTTCCAAATATGAACAGGTGAAATATCTTTTTTAAAAGAGAAAGTTGAAGAAACTATAAATTGTCTAAGAAATTATACATGCGTTTGATTTAAAGCACAATTTAACTTTGAATTTTCTTAAAAATAATATCTTTACCTATTACTTTGGCTTTATGTATTGCTACTTTAAGTAGGAACTGCCTAATTATAATTAATCCTCATTTCCTTTAAAAAGATGTAATGTATTAATTTAAAATTCATGAATTATATCAATAAAAGAAAAATATAATTATATAGTCTATTTTATATTTAACACTTATAAACATATAAGAATTTCTTTATATATATATATATATATATATAAACGCATGGATAAGAGGGAATAGAGACTCTTATGTATAGATTAAAAAGATATGGTCAAGGTTAATTATGATAAAATAATTCTTTAATTTAAAGCATGATTTAGCTTATGATTTTCTTAAAAAAAAAGCTTTTTTCATTAGTTTGACTTTATAAGTTTCTACTTCAAATAGAATATATATATATATATATATATAACTCAATTATTTAAATCAATACTATTTTGATTCAATTTCAATTTTGATTCGAATAATAATAATATCTGAAATTAAAATTGAGATGCACCATTATTTGATTTTAATCGAAAAAATTAACTAAATCAAATCAGTTTGACTAATTTAGTTTGATTTAAATATAATTTTAATTTTATTTTATATAATTTTTTAATTTAATTTTGTTTGATTTTAAAATAAGAAAATTTTATTCGAATCCAATCTAATTGAAATTATTTAAAATTAAATAAAATGCCACCGTACTTTGAGCCGCTTGCACCACATGTGCAAGCTGCAGTTTATTTCAGTACTGCACGCTGACTGCCACCTGCTACTTACTGCCTCCATTTTCGACGTCACATGTACTGTTTTAATCGTTTAGTGATGTGGATTTTGTTTTTTTGTGTGTTTTTTTTGATAATTTTGATGCAATTATACTAGGGATTGAATCACATGAAATCCGACCCCACATTGAAATAGTTTACCTTTGTTTAAAACAAAAATCCTGATTATGCTATTAGTCATTCAAAAATTGAAAAATTAATTAATATATTTTATTAATTTCAATCAATCAATGTATAATATTAATTTTATCGCAAAGTTAGTTTTAACTAATTATTTATCATTTATCACGTAATAGATTATAATACAGTCACGTATCATATAATTATATTATGTTATAGAAGATTATCATTTTAAAAATAATTTTTAAAAAAAAAATTAAAAAACTCAACTGCTATATTAAAAAATAAACCTTTTTAAAAAATAGAAAATTCTAAACAAAAAGACAAAATCATATAAATAAATTTTGAACAAAAAATTACAAAATTTTAAAAGTAAAACTTCTAAATATAAAAAAGTAAAAAGTAAAAATTCTAAACAATTTATAAAGAGAAAAAGTACAAAGTAAACTTATAAATAGAAAACTCAAATGTAAATTAATTCTATTAATTATTCAAAATTCTGAGTATATAAAGACAATCATTAGTATAATAAATTATCATAAATTATTTCGTTTCACTTTAATAAATTTTCTCTTGAAATTATATCATACGATATTAAATGTATGAATCAATACATAATTTTTTGTTACAAATACTTCCCATATGTATATATAATTTGTAATTATCTATTAATTTTATTTTGAATATGAAATATTTAATATTATTTATTTGATTAGTTATCAGAAATTACTTCATTTGAATTTAATAAATTTTCTCTTAATATTATGTCACATAAGATTAAAAGAATGAATTAATAAATATTTTTTTGTCATAACTAACTCGGTACATAATAAGTTTTGAGGAAATTATTTTATTATTTTATTTACTTATTAATAATTTTTATAAAATAATAATTAAATTTTAATTATTATTTATATATTAATTTTTAATCATTCAATTAATTAATTAATTAGTTAATAAAATAAATATTAAAATTATTTAATTTTTATTATTATGATCATATAACGCAATGCGTTGATTTACAATTAGTTATTTATCATTTATTAAATAATTGTATATTATATAGTCACATTTAATTATTTTATATTGTATTATAGAAAACTATCATATTAAAAAAATTATAAATAATAAATTAGAAATTTTTATTATCATATAAAAAAGACATTTTAAATAGAAAATTAAAAAATTTAAATAGTAAAAATTCTAAATAGAAAGTTACAATTATATAATAAAAAAATTTTGAACATAAAATTAGAAAAATTTAAAAAGTGAAAATTCTGAAAAACTTTTAAATAAGAAATTAGAAAATCTAAAAGTAATTTTAAATAAGAAGTTAATATTTAAACTAATTCTAGTAATTGTTTAAAATTTGAGTATTTAAGAGCTAACAATAGTATAATATATTGTCAGAAATTACTTAGTTCAAGTTTAACAAAATTTCTCTTAAAATTATACCGCATAAAATATAAAATATGAATCAATAAATAATCTTTGTTATAATTTACCTCACATATGTATATATATAAATTTTTTAATTATCTATTAAATTTATTTTTAATTATAAAATACTTAATATTATTTATTTGATTGAGTAACAAAAATTATTTTTTTAAATTTACTAAATTTTCTCTTAAAATTGCGTCGTATAATATTAAAACTAGAAATCATTAGTTATTTTTATTATAACACTTCATAAATAATTATAAGTTTTAAAAATTTTATTTATTATTTTTATTTACTTGATAATAAAATTTTAATAAAATAATAATTAAATATTTAATTAATTAGCTAATTATTTAATAAATTAAATATTATTTTTTAAAAAAATTTATTCTTATAATCATCTATGCATAACGTGGATTCATGACTACTTACTCTTTATATATATAGCTAGAAAAAATTGATTAATGTTCATCGATAATTATAAAATGTCAAGTATTATAAAACAAAAATTTCTCTCTAAAACGACATCTATTTTAGAACAAATGGAGTATCTGTCATTTAAAAAAAAATATTTTAATATAATTGTTATTCTATAAATTTACCTTCATTGTTCATCTCTCTCTTTTAATTAAATGTTTTCTTATTAGTATTAGTGTAAAGTTTTAGTTGAAGACAACTAAGAGTATATTAATCAATATTAATTGAAATTATTTTTAATTAATTATTTTCTTAATTCAAGTACATAACTCTAAAAAAATAGATATTATAAAATAGATAGAGCAATAATTTTTAGTTTAGAGATATTAGAGTCATATTCAGTAATGCATGAAATTAGGTATTTGAACTTTAATTAGATTTTAATTAATTAATTGAAAAATAAAAAGTTAAGGGAAACTTCTCTTGTATGGTCGTCATCGAAAAAGCCACATTTTTTACATCAATTTGAAACTTCCTTAATTAATTGTTCCGTTTTGTCGTTGTTTGTTATCATTAAGCACGTTTTTCAACAGTTTATAATAATATATAAAAGCACATTTTTACTTCAATATTTTCCTCCTTTGTTCTCCTTCGAGACCATAACCCCTCGGCACGTAAACATTCGGCGCCTCCATTCATAGATATGTATATGTATACGACTGCACCCAAAACAAAATTCAGTATTTTACTTAAAAATTTTTAAAACGTTAACATCATATCATATTTGTACCTGTATAATTTTCACAATTTAAATTTCTTTTTTATTTTTTAATTTTTATTATTATAATTAAAATAAATTGATATAATATTTAGCTATTTCAATTCAAATTTTTTTATTATTTAATTTGATTTAATTTTAATTTATAAAAATTTATTTTTATATAAAAATTAAATAGGTAAAATTTTAAAAATAAATAAACCGATAATTTAAAAACTTAAGATAAATACTAAAATCAAAACAAATATATTTATAAATCAATAAAAGTGTACATTCAATAAAAAATAATAGACCTAGAGTCATAACAATATACTTAAAATAAAAAACAATGTACTTAAAATAAAAAACGGTATACTTATAGTACAACACTGGTATACTTATAAGTTAATAACAATATACTTTTAATAAAAAATAATATATCTATATAGTAATAATAATGTATTAAAAATAAGAAAATAGTGTATGTAAAATATAACACTAATATACTTATAACACAAAATCAATGTTCATTCTTTTTAATATTAATATACTTTAATATCAAACGTTATGTGCTGCAATTTCAAATTAATTTACATATTTTTTCATATTAATGTATCTATAATATAAAATAAATGAACCTAACCAATGTACTTATAGCACAACACAAATGTATTTAGATGTTTGAATAATGTATCTCAATAAAAAAATAATGAACATAAAGTAATAACAATATTTATGATAAAAATATTTATTAAAATATTATTATAGTTGTAAATTATAAAATAATATAAATAATATATAATATTTATATAATACAATAATATAAATTGTACATAATATTTATATATAATAATACAAATTATTATAATAATATAATAAAGTTAAATGATACAATATAATTATATATAATATATAAAACACAAAAAAATTATATTTATAAAAAAAATGACAAAAAAAAATTAACAGCACAGCATTTTTTTTTTTTGTTCCATGGCACCTGTCAAAGAAATCAACACCTATGACACAAATAACAAAAACAAGAAAAAAATTTTACATTTTGGATGCTTGGTGGTCCAGGATTCACCATATAAATATAATAACAAAATAATTTTTATATGTAAAATATTTTTTACTATAAAAATAATAATATGTTTCAAATTAATTTACTTAACTAATAAATATATGAATAATATTTTCAAATAAATATGATCCATATATATATATATATATATATATATATATATATATATATATATATATATATATATTTTAGAATTCAAATCACCACATCTAGTTTTTTTTCAAAATATTTTAAAATATAGTAAATCTTATTATAAATATGGTAAATTCAGCTTTTTTAGATAGCATATTCGTATAATATAAACTTAAATAAGCTAAACTTAATTTATATTTTTTTATTAAATCTATAATTCATCTTACTTAATTAAATTAATTATTCAAATAACATCTTAACTTATTTTTCAAGAATAAATTAAATTTTTTACATGAATTAATAGGTTTAAATTTACAATTAAAATAATATCTGTATGAATTTGTATTCTATCATGTCGTTCCCTGATCAGAATAAATCATGAAAAAATAAGTTAGTTTATTAATAAATAATTGGTATCCTTCCTCCATGTATCTGTTTCTACTGTCCGTTTCCTCCTCAGCCTTTGTGATTTGGACACTGATGCCTTGGCGGTTGGACTATCACTTGCATCTGTGGCCATTGAAGTTTTATTTTCTCCAGATTTTTTTAGTTAGATTCGGCTTGCCTAGGTTGGGTTTCCCTGGGGAGGTCTATTGGCTTGTTTTAGTGGGCTTGCTTACTCTCAACTTTTCCTGGATCCATTAACAAAATTGACTTGATATATATATATATATATATATATATATATATATATATATATATATATATATATATATATATATATATATATATTATATATTTTATTATTTTGAGTGTTTTTT
>CATIWR010086386.1:0-23150 GCA_949677035.1 Omphalea diandra | reverse complement strand
GTCCTAACATTAGTTAACACATGTGTACATTAAATACATATGGGATATATATGTATGATGAATAAACCTTAATGTGTATGTATTTTCGAACATGAAATGCCATGATTTGCAACTGAAGATGATAGTTACAGTTGGTGGTATCAGAGGATTCAAGCACACGCGGGGTAGACATGCAAATCCCGGTGTGTATGACATCACGGGGTAGACAGGCATATCTTAGATGTTGAGTGCTCTGATAGGTACCAGTTGTAGCCACGTTGTGACGTTACAATTTGTGGTATCAAAGCTGATTTACAAATAAGAATAATGGATGTCATAGTTATTGGTTTGACAAATGAATTTAGATGTTACAGTTTTGGTATCAGAGAGGGCTTAAGCATATGCGGGGCAGACGTGCAAATCTCAGTGTGTATGACATCGCGGGGCCGACAGGCAAATCTCGGATGTTGAGTGCTCTGATAGGTACCGATTGTAGCATTACAGATTGTGGACATGAATAGTATGAGTTTTTTAAATGAACACGGTTATCACTATTATTGGTATCAGAGCAAACATGAATATGGTCGTTACATTGAGTGTCTAGAATCCCTACTACTAAGATTGAAAGTAGTGGTCGCGACTCCTACCATGACCTAGATTGTGAATCCTTTGGGCATTTCCTTCCTCAAGTTTTCTTAGGTAGCAATCGTGACCTATGATTCTTGGTCGTAACTTAGAAGTCAACTTTCATACTTAAAAGCTTTTTTCTCCCATTGAACTTCCAATGAGTTCCTAACTTAATTTTTGTAAGAGTAATACATAAAATTGGCATTAGAACCTTTTCATCCATATCATCAAGATCAAAAGAAAGTTTTGATTTTAGTTTGACCAACCTAGTCCAACAATGTCCCCCTTTTTTATTTTGACAATCTAGATTGAGTATGTAAAGTGTAAAAGAACCAAATATACATACTCTTAAGTATTTTAAATGTTTGGAAGTTAATGTCAAGTGATGTGTGCGCACTTAGTCCATAAGTTTTAAAGTTGTACATATGCCCCTCTCAATCTAAACTCTCCCCCTTAGTCAAATTAATAAGTCCAACTTAGTGACTTATTTATCATACTTTTGCATATCAAGCTTAATTTTCTCTCTCCTTTGTCAAGATAAAAAAGAGAGTGGAATAAGAGAGGGATCGTAACAAATTCAATCAAGTGCTCAAATTCAATTAACAAATATGACCAATTGGCATAAATATAAGCAATTGGTAGCATAGCATAATAGGATAAGTAGATAGGACACAAACAAAAGGGAAATTTCATTAACTTAAAACATATTTACATAGATAAGTTAAACACATAAAGATGTTTGATCACACACTTACTAGGCTAGGAATTGAAATAATAGTTAAACATAAGACAAAAAATAAGGAAACATTTATACATAACACTTTAAGAACATGAAACTTTAGAAATTTTAAAATGTTGAGGAGACATCACTGTCTTTAAATCCTCATCATCCTCTTCCTCTTGTTGATCTTCCTTCTCTTTATTGGCATTATTGCTTTGCACTTGTCCTCCTTCTCGGGCTTGATCATTTCTCTCTTCCTTTTTAATGTCTTCCTCCTTAAAATTTGGGAGATAACAAGGTTCAATTTCCATAGTCTCTTGTAGATCAATAATGTCACTATAGAGGTATAGGAGGAGGTTGAATCTCCTCTTCATCATCCTTAGGACTTTGTCTAAATTTTTATTAATAGAAGAGAGAAAAATAGGAAGAAACTTGGACCTTGATTTTACCTTAAGGATTTTGAGGAAAAGCTTCTTATTCTTGAATTCCTTCTTCTTTAATCACCAACCTCTTTCTCTTGGAGGCTTGGGATGCTACTTGACTTCTTGCACCTTGAGCCCCTAACAAGTAAGCATAAGTATTGTGGTGGAGGGCTTTGCCATTTATCATGTGATGGAGGTTAAGAAAGTTGGTGTTTAGAAGGTATTTTTTGGTGAGAAAAAGTTCATTTTCTAAAGTAAGTGCTCCCACAAACCTATACATGACAATGATGTGAGAGGGAAGATAAAATTAGGCTTTGGTTTTAACATTCATGTGAATCAATTAATCCATAAAATACCAACCACTTTGAATTGTCTTATTAAGGATGAGATAATTAAGGAAAGCAAGGTCCTTTTGAGAGACCTTTTTATTACCATCCACTTTAACACAAATTTAAAAGATAATGATTCAGTGCAAAAACCAATTAGGGAGGGCCTTAATGTGTTTTGTAAGGGACTTTTTGGGCTCATGTTTTGCTTCAATAGAGATTTGACTTTAGGGCCATAATGCACATGAACTTTTTAACAATTTCCTTATATCATAGTTAATATCTCCATATAAAATCCACCCATCCTTAGTGTGTAAGGAATCTCTTAATCTCATTAGAGATTTTAAAGGCATTAAGGAGAAATTCAGAAGGGATTCAGTTGGCTTAGATGATTTTTTTTTGGTAGTCTTTTACCTCTCATTATCTTCATTGGTCATGCCTTTCATAAGGTGCAGAGGTGGCCTTTGTCTTGGAGGAGAGGAGGTGGCAATTCCTTTGCCTTTTTTTGTTCTTATTGACTTCCTTAGAGCGATTAGAGAAGATGAAAAAAGGATAGAGTGATTTGAAAAAGGAAAGAAAATGAGAAAGATTAAGAGAAAGTGAGAAAATGAAGTGGAAAGGTAGAAAAAGGTTTAAATAGGCATAAGAGGGGTGTGAGTGGATAGAAAATGGCTTAAAAAGCATTAAATAAGGGAGTTGCACTATTTGGATGCAAATGGTCATTCCTCAGCAGTTACACATAAGTTGCAACCACTACTTTTGTGTCATGACCATGAATTGTAAATTTTATGAGTAACAAATAAAAATTCCTTGAAAAGGTATAAAGTCAATATCAAAGATTTTTGAAATCCAAAATTTCATGGTGGTGACCTTAAGTCATGAACAAGAATTGATAAGGGTTTGAAAGTTAAAGTTGGCTTATAAGTAGCAACCACAACTTATAGTTTTGGTCACGAATTAGAAGCCATTTTTCATAAATAACTTAAAATGTAATTTTAAACATATGGCCTAAACTTAGTGTGATCAAGTTGATATTTTGATGATCAATTCATGCAATTAAACATAGAAAGGGTCAAGTTCACATTAAATTAATTCATCTAACACATCAATCAAACATATATCCATCAAGCATATTAATAATTCAATAATGTACATCAATCAATATCACATGCATATAATGAGATCCATTTTCATCGTAGGGAGCTTCCATCAAGAATCCCAATTTCCCTCTTGATGAAGTTCATCCTTTCTTCATTAAAGAGTTTAGTGAAAATATCCACAAGTTTGTTGTTAGTGTCAATGAACTCTAACACCATGTTACCATTTTGCACATGATCTCTAAGGAAATGATGTTTAATATTAATGTGTTTACTTTTGAATGTTGGATAAGATTCTTTGAAAGATTTATTGTACTTATGTTATCACATTTAATGGAAATGTGATTAACATATTTGCCATAACCTTTTAAGTTATTATTTCATCCAAAGAACTTAAGTGCAACAATAATCTGCTGCCATATATTCTACTTCGGTGGTGGATAAGGCAACTAAAACTTGTTTCTTACTAAACCAAGAAACTAAACATTCACCAATAAATTGGTAAGTTTTAGAAATATTATTTCTATCCAACAAACTATTACTATAATTTGCATATGAATATCTAAGAAGACTAAAATATGAATTCATATGATACCAAAATCTTAAATTGCATGATGCCATGAAGATATTTCAAAATTCTCTTAACTGCATACAAATGAGACTCTTTAGGATAAGATTGAAATATAACACATAAGCAAACATTATACATGATATCAGGTCTAGAAGCGATGAGATAGAGTGAAGATCCAATCATACCTCTATACTTCTTTTCTTCAATTGGCTTACACGATTCATCTTTATAAAGCTTTATTGATGCACTCATTGGTGTCTTAACTACTTTACAACCATCCATGCCAAACTTTTTAAGTAGCTCTTTTATGTACTTAGCTTGGTTGATGAAGATGCCCTCTTTTGTTTGCTTGATTTGAAGACCAAGGAAAAACTTGAGCTCACGCATCATGCTCATCTCAAATTCCCTAGTCATACGCTTACCAAATTCCTCATAAAGAGATTCATTAGTAGCACTGAATATAATATCATCAACATAAATTGTAACAATAAATGCATCATTGTGATGTTTTTTCACAAACAATATAGTGTCAACCTTGTCTTTTTCAAAATCATTTTTTTAAAAAAAATGAACTAAGCCTTTCACACTAAGCTCTTAGAGCTTGTTCCGACCTGTACAAGGCCTTAGTTAGTTTGAAAACATGATTTGGAAATTCATGAGATATAAAACTCTAAGGTTATTCAACATAAACTTCCTTCTTAATGAAACCATTCAAAAATGCACTTTTCACATCCATTTGAAAAAGTTTAAAGTTCATATGACATGGAAATGCTAAAATAATTCTAATGGCCTCTAATCTTGCAACATGGGCAAATGTTTCATCATATTGAATGCCTTCCTCTTGGTCAAAACCTTTTGCAACCAATCTAGCTTTTGTTTCTAGTGACGGAACCTTACTCATCTAACTTATTCCTAAACACTTACTTTTAACCAATAACTAGATGTTCAGGCCTAAGGACAAGTTTCTAAAATTTGTTTCGTTCAAATTGGATGAGTTTCTCTTACATAGTAATCACCCAATTCCCATCATCAAGAGCCTCATCAATTGATTTTGGCATAATTTGAGAAGCAAAAGCAAGAAAATTATTTAATGCATTCAATTGGGCTCTAGTACTTACACCCTTAAATGTCTCACCATTTATTAGCTCCTTTAGGATATCCTTAGAATACCTCCAATCCTTGAAAGGTCCTTGAGCTTAGTTCTCTTCTTGTTGGATTTGGATATGATCTTCCTTTTGAGGTGGCTCTCAACCTTTAATATTTGTCTTTACTTCCTTTGGTATGGAGTTAAGCTCCAATCTCTCAATGTCCCCTATAAGATCATCAACAAGATAACCTTCCCAGGATCAAGTTTGCTTGATTCATAAAACATAAGATTCATTTATTCTTCAGCCATCATGAACCTTTTGTTAAAAACTCTATAAGCCTTACTACAGGTGAAATAAATAAGAAATATACCCTCATCCATTTTGGATGCAAATTTCCTAAATTATCCTTGGTATTTAGGATATAACATTTACATCAAAACACTCTTAGGTATAAGATCTTGCGCTTTCTACCTTTCTATAACTCATAAGAGGTTTTATTTAAAATGAGTCTTTTGAAAACATGATTTACGATATAACTTGAGGTATTGATGGCTTCAACTCAAAAGTAATTTGGTAAAAAATACTCATTGAGCATTATTTTTGCCATCTCCAGCAAAGTTCTATATTTTTTCTCTACAATATCATTTTTTTATGGTGTTCTAAGAGTAGAAAAGTTGTGTGAAATCCCATTTTCCAAATAATAATTTTCAAAACTTTCATTTTGAGACTCTTTTTCATGGTCACTTCTAATATAAGAAATTAAGTAACCATTTTCATTTTGAACATGTTTTGCAAAACTTTTAAAAGCTTCAAAAGTGTTACTCTTATACATAATTAAAGAGTCCCGAGTGAACGTAGAGTAGTCATTTACTAGGACAAATGCATATTTCACCTAAAGCAGCATTCCTAGTTGGTTTAACCAAGTCTATGTGAATGAGTTTAAAGGGCGTAGAAGTACTTATAACATTTTTACCCTTATAAGATGTTTGGTGTTACTTTCTTATTTGATAAGGTCCATATGTCTTGTCCTTAGTGAACTTGAGCTTCGAAAGATCCTCTATTAGTTCTCCTTTAGAGAGATGTTGGAGAAGCTCTATTTTAGCATGTCAAAGTCTTTTATGCCAAAGCCAAGACCATTGCTAATACAAACAAAACACTTGAAAGATTGGTTAGTTAAATTATCTTAGTCAATTAGGTAGGCATTACTTCTCCTTTCACCCTTAAAAAGTACCTTCTTATCTAACAAAATAGTAACCAGACATTCTCTGGGGTCAAAGGTGACTTTATTACTTTTATTACATAGTTAACTTATACTTAATAAATTATTTTTCAAACTACCAACTAAAAGCATATTATTAATAAGAGAGTAACCCTTCATACCAATAATTCCAATGTTAATTACCTTACCCTTGACATTGTTTCTAAATGTGATATTGCCACAATCCACTATCCATATGCTAATTATTGTCTTCCTTGATGGCTTCCAAGCATTTCTATAAAACAAAACCATGTCACCTTTATTTAGGTACCCAAGCATGCTTGGGTCCTTGGGAGCTAGGTTTGGAAGAGCCTATAGTTTGATGTGTGCCTTCCTAATATAGTAAAACACATTAATATACCGAAAATTCATGTAATAGTGACATTGGAGTTTAGACTTATGAATATTTCTCCTATGAACCATTTTAGTATGAGTATGAGGCCTTCTCATACTTTGGCCATGAGAATATATGCAAATGTAAGAATGACAAGGAGTAGAAGGCATATTTTTGTGTGAGTGCCTCTTAGTGTACATGAAAGCATGATTGGCTCTTTGAGGATTAGTCATTGAGCCTTAGGATGCTTTTTCCCTTACCTTTAGGCTTAAGAGGCTTAGTCTTAGGAGCACTTTTGTTCTTAATTAGCTTTATTCTAGAGGTTTGAAGTATAAAAACTTTAATGAATATAGGAAAAAAGGAACTAGATGAGGAAGATCCATTGAAACCAAAACTATGTCTCATAAGGGGTGGTCTTTGAGATATAATAAATGTGTCCAAAGTTTTTTCCCCTTTATGAAATTTAGAGATGGAATTCCTTAACTCAATAACTTTGTCTTTTAAAGAATCTTTTTTTTTTCTCAAAGATTCAAGAGGAGATGAAGTTTTAGAAAGATTTTCCAAAGATTTCATGAATTCTCTCCCTCTTATGAAAATTCCATCCTCAAAATTTACTCCATATAACTCAAGAATAGATAGGGATGTTGACATCCCATTTGTTCATCTACTTCCCAAGTGGCCTCATTAGGCGAGTGATGGCTCCATCTCACTTTAACAATTGGTATCACACGATTTCTCAACTTTTTAGTTGTTGATCAAAGACTTCAACTGGTTCTTTATGATAAGTCATATCATCATAGAATTTAATCTCTAGCTCTAATAATATATGGCTAGGATCATAGTGGTACCTTTAGAGTATAAAAACATGGAAAACATCATGTATTTTTAATCATTCTACCAGTAATGCTAGCAAATATGCTAAAGGCCCAATTCTCTCTTAAAAAATAGGAATTTTGAATTTCCTACGATATAAAGCTCCATATTATGCCATAACAATACAAGAATGGTAGCTATTATTATATGCAAATTCCATTAGAGGTAAATAGTTATCCTATTTGCCTTGGAATTCTAACACACAAGCTCACATGATATCCTCTAATGTTTGAATAGTCCTCTGGATTGACCATTAGTTTGTGGGTGAAAAGTTATGCTAAAATTCAAATGAGTACCCTAGGTTATTTGTAAGCTATTCTAAAAATGATAATTAAATCAAATATCTCTATCTAACATAATAAAGATAAGAATACCATATAATCTGACAATCTCAACCATATATATCTTAGCCATTCTATTAAATGAATATGTCTATCGTTTGGGTAAGAAATGTGCAGATTTTATGAGTCTATCTATAATAACCCAAACAACATTATGCCTTGTCTATGTCTGAGGCAAACCAAAAACAAAATCCATTGAAATTTTCTCCCTTTCCATAAGAGAATAGGTAAAGGATGCAACTTACCTATTGGCGCCTATTGTTTTGCCTTGATCTATTAGGAGGTTAAACATCTTGATAAAAACTTAGATATATCTTTTGTTTATTGTTGACCATAAAAAATGTGACTATAGGTTTTCATACGTTTTTGTACATCCAGGGTGCATGGCATATGATGCATTGTATGCCTTTTATATAATCTATGATCTTAAGCCATGAATTTTAGTATACAGACTCGATTACCCATCACTATCATCTCATCATCTCAAATTGAAAAATCAATCTTGTTACCTTTTTGTATCTTCCATAACATTTTTTTTGCAAATATGCATTCTTCCTCTAAGCTTTTTTAATTTTATCATACAAGCTTCAATTGAAGTGTAGGCATTAAAGCTATCACATTCTCAATCTCAAATTTTACATTTAAAGCATGAAGATTAACTAAGGATGTCAAATTATAGCCAAAACTAAGGATGTCAAATTATAACCAAGCATACCAGCAATAACATCTAAGGCTTTCTGGGTTAAAGCATTAGCAACAACATTAGCCTTACCCAGATGATAATAAATAGTTTAATCACAGTCCTTTAACAATTCTAACCATTTTCCCTGCCTCATATTCAATTATATTTATGTTAGAACATATTCTAGGCTTTTATAATCTGTCAAAATTTAAAATGTCTTTCCATACAAGTAATGCCTCCAAATTTTCAAGGCATGGACTATGGCTGCCAACTCCAGGTCATGTGTAGGATTATTCAACTTATAAGGTCTTAGCTATCAAAAATCATAAGCTATCACCTTTCCATGTTATATCAAAACATAACCTAACCCCTGTCTTAAAGCATTAGTGTACACTATAAATCCATAATTTGTTAAAGGCAATGTCAAAACTAGTGTTATAGTCAATCTCTTCTTTAATTCCTCAAAATTGCGTTGACATTGATCATCCCATTTAAATGCTACATTCTTACTTAATAATTTTGTAAATGGCCTAACAATAATGGAGTATCCTTCCATAATTTGTCTATAATAATTGGTCAACCTGTGAAAACTACACACTTTGATACATTATTGGGTGGATCCTACTCTAAAAGGGTTTTCACCTTAGCTGGATCAGGTTGAACACCATGTCTGGATACAGCATGCTCTAAAAAGACAATTTGTTCCATCCAAAAGTCACATTTGCTTAATTTGGCATATAACTACTTTTCATTTAAAATTTGTAATACAATTCTCAGATATTGCTCATTCTTTTGATGATTTCATAAACATATGAGAATGTTATCAATGCACACATAATTACAAACTATTCATTATATTGCTAGAAGGTATGATTCATTAATGTCGTAAATGTTGTCATTACATTAGTTAACTCGAAAGCAAGGAACCTATAGTGACCATACCTAATGTGAAAGCCATTTTTTAGAATGTCTAGCTCAGTAACCCTCAACTGCCAATACCCAAATCTCAAATCAATTTTTGAAAATACTATTACACTTCAAAGTTGATCAAGCAAATCATCAATTCATGGCAATAGACATTTGTTCTTTATTGTTACCTTATTTAATTGCCTATAATTAATAGACAATTGCATGTTTCCATCCTATTTCTTCATAAATAATGTTGGTGCCCCCAAAGGAAATGTATTAGGTCAAATGAAACCTTTTTTCCAATAACTTTTCCATCTGTTTATATAATTATTACAATTCCACTACTGGCATTATATGGTGCAGCAAAAATAGGTGCCACTCCTAATAAGGTCTTGATATTAATAGGTGCCACTCTTAGGAACATTGGTATCCACTACACTAGTTAAAAATGCATCACAACCTTATTTGATCAGTTAAAAAGCCTGAACAGTTGAGATCAAACAAGTTGGAATAGTTTTATGCTCCCTAGCAAATATAACTCTTAGTTATCTTAAAGATCTAATCATTAATTCTTTAGTTTGACAATGTAGAACTTCACGATGCTTTATTAACTAGTTTATACCTATAATAACATAAAATTTCTTAAAATTCTTCAATATTAAATCAATGTTATGACACCATACACCAACATTGGACAAGTTCTATACACTTTATTTATAATTACACTATCTCCAGCAAGCATCAAAACACATAAATCATATCCCAATGATTCAACTACACTTACACTTGTGATGCAAATTTTAAAGACATAAATGAATGTGTGGATCTTGGTTTATCAAAACATAAACATCTAAATCACAAATAGTAATTGTACCAAAAATAACTTTAGGAGCTATTGGAGCCTCTTAACGAGTGATAGCATAAACTCTAACGTGTGGTTGAGTATGGGCTACCTATCCACTACTAAGAACTGAAGTTGTTCCATCATGTCCTTGTCTGCCTTTGCCTCTACCTCACTCTTTGCCTTTGCTTGTGTTATGAACATTCTCCCAACACTACTCTACCCAACTACCTAAGACTCTCCTATAATCACACCTACCAATGGGCAATCTCGACTTATATGGCATGGTTATCTACAAGTATAACAAGTAAGCCTTGTAGGTCCCTATCATTCCCTTAAAATGAGTTCTTCCATAATTAGTACAAATTGTGGCTACGCCTTGACCCACTATGCCAATTGGTCCTCTCTTACCCTTTAAGCCTTAAAAACTATCATAGCTACCTCTACTAGATGCTACTAATACCGATATACTTAGCTGAGTCTATCCTTTAACTCTTTGATTAGTAATAACTCTTTGAAATGTTGATCCCCTAGATGATGTAAAACCACCTACTTTTATTGCCTTACCCTTCTTTTTTGCCTTAATTGCATTCTTCTTTTGGATCACCTTCTCAACTTGAATAGCTCCTACTAATTGTATAGTATAATTAGCTAGCTTGACTACTAATCGATCTATAATTTATAACCTCAATCTCGTCTCAAACTTTTAGCACCTTAAGTCCTCTATAGCCATAAACTCTATGGCACATCTCGCAAGTTTAACAAATTTTACTTCATAATCTACCACAATCATATCATTTGGCTTTAACTGAAAAAACTTCATCTTCTTCTTATCTAAGTATACTGCTAGTGTGTATTTATTTGCAAACTCCCTTAGATAATCATCCTAGGTCAAACTCATTGATTGAGCAGTGCTACCTGGAATAGTCTCTTTCCAATCCAAGGCATTATTTTGAAGCAAATATATTACATATTTCAGCTCTTGCTCTGAGGTGCATTCAAGCCTATTCAAGATTCTTTCAATTCTTTTAAGCCATATCTTAACCTCAGCAGGATTGTAGTGCCTTCAAAGTCAATTGCATAATTCCTATCTACAACAAGTCCTAGTGTTGTAAATCTCTACATCATCTCAGCAAACTGTATGATATTTATGTTTACACCTATAAGTGGACTATTCTCTGACATCTCAAGATTCTCTACAACATGGTCAAAATGCTCACATGTATGAACAAACTCAACATAATCGTTCCTAACCTCTAGGCTAGCATGAACTCTACCAAGCCTATCCAAACCCCTATATGTTGGTGCATGTAACTATTAACACAATTCATATATCATATATTGCATATTCATATTACACGTGTTTACAGAACCATTTACCCACTCTAATACCACTAAAATATGACATCCCCTTTTAAAAATGTTTCTTTTAACTTTTCTCAATTTATTAGGTAGCTTTAATTATTAATATATATTTAACAATGATTTTCAAGCAAATGTATTCACTCATCCATAGAGTATGAAGTATTAAAGTGTCATAAGATCATTGAAATTCTCCTATATCATCCCATTATCATTAAGAGTTCCACCTTCATTTGTTTGAACACTACATATCTTATTTTACAAACTAGCAAAACATGCATGGCAAAAACAACAAAACACTAAAAGACCACATATTGGCCTAAAGTCTATTAAGCTACTAGACAACAACTTTTAAAGTGCAAACTAGATGCAATCTTTAGTCTACTTTTCTTGAAAGAAAATTAAATGCAAAGGAATGAGTTTGCATAGTGAGCAAATAAATAATTAAGGATACTTAAACCATAAATAGAACAACAAATGTTTAAATATAAATAACCCACCACTTATCCATGCATGCAATAAAGAATTTCTAATCTTTAATGGCACACAAGCTATTAGTTGTTATTGCCACACAAACTGTCAAAAGTTATTGCCACACAAGCTATCAAATATTATTGCCACCCAAGTTATAGGATATCATTACCACACAGACTATCAAATGTTATTGCCACACATGCTATGGAATATCATTGTCATACAGGCTATCAAATGTCATTACCATATAGGCTAGTCTTATTTAATATCAATGCCACATAGGCTATATATTTTGTTTAGTTGCCACACAGAGTATTATTTTCTTTATCATTTCCTTAAACAATATGAAGTAATAGTCTTTCAATAATTCATTTATAAATCCAACAAAATTCTAGCAATATATTGATTAATAACAACACCTGTCAAACTTGGTAAATCACATCATAATATACTTTCATTCTCAAGCCATAATTTATCAGCATCTCATAAAAATAAATAATTCAAAAAATCCTTTCATCAAAGTATTCATCAACATCATCTCATTAAGTAATATTTCAATCCATAGAATTTAAGTTCATAATATTTAATCAATCACATGTTTAAATACCATTAATTATTTACTTACCTCTTCCATAAAGCTATTAAGTCATGAATGGTCTCAGCTTATTCCCACTATTATCTTTAATACCTTGAGGATCTATTTCAAAGCATCAAAGCAATCTATGATGATAAAGTAAGATTTTTATCTCATTATGCATGTACGCTCTAGTAAAATATCATAATTTAATGGGCTATTTTTACAATTACTTTTTCCCCAAAAATTCAAATGACTTGATTCTTTTTTACACTTAAACTAGACATATATGAGTATAACATACCCAGGATTCATCCTAAAATATGCACTACATATTTTATGGTGAATTTTATAAGTTTGCCTTATTCTTATTGAAATTATATGTTAAACAAACCTATAAACTTAGCCATATCTCAAAATATAGATGTTTAATTGAAAATTTGATCGAGATCTAATTAGTTAACATATAGATGAACATTTTTCATGTTTTACACTTTCTCTAGTTCAACTTCTAAGGTCCCAAAATAAATGAGCAATCTCATATTTTACAGGCACAAGCAAGTTAAGGATCAATCCAAATCGAGGAACCATATCTCTTAACACACAAAATATTAAGGGAAACTGTTTTACGAAAATTTAAATAAGACATAAACTTATAAATTTCATGTTTTTCACTTAACTAATTCCCATTCTACGCCCCTGAAATTCTTGAAGAACTTAACTAGTAGGCTGAGCAGGTTTCAACAAGTATCAATCACAATCAAAGAGTAATATCTCTTAACACAATACTTGTTTATCAAAACTATTTTATAGGCACTTATATGATACATAAACCTGCAAATTTCATGTTTTTTACTTAAGCTAATTCATCTTCTATGTTTATGAAATTGTGGGTGCAATAGTTAGCCCTTAAAATAGAATAAAAATGAATTCAGCTCATATTTACTCTCAACAACTTCTCACACATGAATATTAACTACAATTACTTCATAATCCCATCTAATTATTGTTCATGATTAATATGCCATAGAGGAAAAATTTCATGGGAAAATAAATATAAAATCATATACAGTTTGGTAAAGCTAGAAAACCTCAGGATTTTTTCCTAGTTAACTTCTTCTTCTCCCTTTTTCTCCTTATTCTTCTTCTTCTTCTTCTTCTTTTTCTTCTTCTTTTTCTTTATTTATTTCTTTTTATCATTCTTTATTTGCTTTCCCTTTTCTATTGATTCCCCCTTTTTTTTGGTCTTTTATCGGGCCTTAATAATAGAGAATTCTAATTTGTATTCTTATCCTAATAGGACAAAAGATTGTGACTTGTTCCTATTGGATGAAAGTTAAAATTTTCTCCTTGCCCTTTTCTTCATTCATTCTTCACCTATATCCCTCTAATAATTTCTATCAAATCCTTATACATTTAATAGCTTCTAAGACACCCCTATTTAAGTTATAATAATATGCAAACTACATGTCACAATTTGCTATGCAACTATTCAAACATCATATGCATATTGAAATTCCTCAAATGTAATGATATAAAATGTTATTGTCATGCTTATGCCATGTGATGCATATATGAAAATAACATAATTAAAATGCAAATGAATTAGGTTGAGGATGTTACATTTACCTTATATAGCTTAAGTGTTACCTATGTAAATTCATTTATTAAAGATTTTTAATAGCACTTGCAAAACATTTGTAATTAACTCATAGTACATGAATACTATCTAGTACATAAGTTGCTAATAAAATAGATAAAGGGCATATACTAATAGCTAGGTTATAACAAATTTTAGTTACCCACTTGTCTTGCCTTTAAATATTCCACATAATAAGGATTGAGAAAAAATCTCTAATTCTATATTAGAATTTTGGTTAAGAGGAAAACACTGAGGATTTACTATTTTGAGTGTGCTAGCTCTCAAAATAGCCATTCTTAGGATCCTTAAGTATTAATTCTATACGTTTTGGGGTTTCTAGGGTTTCCTTATTAAATAAGGAAACAAAGAGCATTTAACTCCTTGCTTAAGTGGCAGGCTAAGGATTGGTCTAATGCTCTAAGCCTATGTGGTCCGATTTAGCCCTTTATGGGCCACTTGGCTTGCTCACGCCATAGAACCTCACTTAGGGCCACTTGTTCTAAACGTTTCGGCCAAGCTAGGCTTAAGCTTAACCTAAACTTAAATTTTAGTTAATTAATATTTAATTAACTAAAAATCCTTAAATAAAATTTCTAGCTAATGATCACTCCAAAATATTTTAGAGGATTTCTAGTCTAACTTAAGACTCTTTTAAATTCCCAGGTCCATTATTTTATGTGTATGACCCCTTAGGTTCCTCATTTATGTTGGTAATGAACATGGGTTTTTAATCCAAACACTTTTAAGATTTTTAAATAAAATTAAACATTTTAACTTTATCCTTAATTCACAATTTATTCAACCCAACTTATGCATAAATCATGAGCAGCATCTAACAATATATATTCTAAGGACTTTATCAATTAGTATTTACTATTAAGAGTGAATATTAATGGACAAATAATGCCATTTATTGTTGCAAGAAAATAGGAGTTTACATCAAAATGTGAGCTCCTAGGTGCATAAACACTTTCATGATATACTTAAAGGTATAGGGCTTACAAAGAGTATAACCACTAGGGTTCACTTAGAAATGAATGAAACATAATTATCTCACGTATAATTATACTGGTAAGGGCAAATTGTGCTCATGGTAAAGTTTTTTTACTGCAACTATTTGTAATTTTTAATAATAAACCATAAAATAGAAGATAATTTTTTAGAGTCAACTTCTTTATCCATAATGGAATCACCACTGTGGAGACGAGATCATCATGATGTCCAATTTAATGAAACAATTCTTATAATAATATTACTACTGATTTCTCAAGCAATGGAGGCCAAAGGAATGCACAAAATTGAAACATAGGATATCAATTCTAGAGAAATCTAGGAGTTGGGAAATAATTTTTGAAAAATAATAATAATAAAGTTTTTTAGAAAGATTTTGAACAATGAGTTGGACATCTATATACAAACCTCCAACATCTAATTACTACTAATTTCTTTTTTAATGTCTTTTATTTTACTAATTTAGTATTGATAATTATCTCGTTTTAATTATTTTCATTCAATATTTTATGACAAAATAATAAAAAAACTTTCAATAATATAGAAAAATAAATTTATAATTAAATTATATACCAGGAGAGGAAGACTACAAATGCAAATAAATAAAAAAAATTATAATTTACTAACCAACAAAGAGTGCTAATCACAAAAACAAATTTGATTAAAAGCAAAATTATCCTAAACTAAAATGTAACAAAAACATCTTACTATCAACAAATTGGAAGCGGCTTGTATGCTGAATGTACATATGCGTAAATGCTTCTGTATAACAAAAGTTGCTAGTTTCCATTTTTTGTGCTTTTGAATATACAAGGGTCAAATCAATCAATGACAAGTGGTTAGGGTAAGATACAACCATATATTCAAGTTCATACAAGCATTGAATACTAATGTGATCGGTGATACTGGTGGTTTTTTTTTCTTAGGGAGTATTGATAAGCATGAGCTAACCGTTTCTGAAATCTTCCAAGGTTTAGTCTCACATTTTGGCTGTCAAGATAGATTGTCTTGGTGTATTGCCATCCCTTTTGGGCTATGCGTTTAGGGTCTTGAAGAACAGGACTATTCTTATCGTATTTGTCATATAATGAACTCTCTCTAGGCATAATTTCGTAGGCAATATACTTCAAACCAAGCTTCCTAGCAGGCTCTCCATAATAGGTCTCTGCTGCCCATTCTGTTCCAAGAGGAATCACTTGGATGAACACAGAACCAGGCTGCATAAACAGAAAATGAGTCATGGCAGCTCCATGAACACCAATCATAACTTCACTTGAATTAAGTGTTCGATAAATCTTAGCCAGTTCTGTTGTCCGGTCAGGCATTAAAACTTCAACTCTAAATCCAATTCCTTCAGCCATCTTCACTAATAAATCCTCGTTGGTTATAGCTCTTGATCCATTTCGAGATAAAATAACCAATTTAGGTCTCTTCACATTTGCTTCTTGCACATCTTTTTTGAATTCCATCAAGGTAGTTGATGAGGGTGAAAAAGAAAGAAATTTCTGTTTTAGTTTCTCTTCAGCTTCTTGTTCCTCATCTCGAATCAAGCCTTTAATTCGAGGCCAATAAGCTTTGTCTAGAACATTACGAAATTCAACAATGCTCTTATTCCCTTGCATCAAAGAAGGATCAACAGTGAGTTCATCATGGATTCTAAGACCAACTATGGCTTCAGGGAAGCAATGGGTTCTCTTATCTTTACTAAAATCAATGGCAGGATAACCTGAAAGATGTGAAAGAATGTCTCCATACTTCATGATCCACCAGCTATGATACTCAAGAATCACAAACACAACCTCCTTGTTGAAATGCTGGGATGTAATGTACAAAGGCAAAATCCCATCATTGAATTCATGATAAACATTACCAGTATAGCCTCCAGTTGAAAAGAACACAGCTGGAACATGATGCTTGACATTACATTGATGGTCAATTGCAGATTTCTCTTGCTTTAAGATGAGGTCTAATTGATCAATTGTGTCCATCACACTTGTTTCCCATTTTCTTGTGTATGGTTTAATCTTTTCCTGTTGGAGTTCTTCATCTTCAGTAACCAAAGTAGGGATGGTTCTTGAGTTGTAGAGGAAGATTGAAGAAGACGTACAGTGTGTTCTTACATCCCCTTTCATGATGCAAATATCTGAACGAGAACTGCTCCTATCACAGCATATGGATCCTAAATTCACCATAAAAAAAGAGCAAAACCATTAATTGTTTGCTATGGAATTTTATGAATAATTGGAAATAAAATATAAACACCAAATACATGAAAGCATCAGAAAAGCAGTTTGTTTCCTTGTCCTAATCAAGATTTTATTAATTGGTTAACTACATAGCCAGAAAAAACTCTGAAAAAGTCGCTAAGCATTAGCTTTACAGGCTGTTAACAATATTTGATTCAAACTTTTCACAAGTTTTAACTGAAAAGAAAACTAATTACAGGCAGCAGAAGCATGCAATTAACAAAAGAAACATAACAAAGAGAATGCCAATACTAACCATTAGAGATGGAAGAACACAAGGAAGCATTTACATCAGAAACAACCCCATAAGTTTCTACAACAAATGAATCTGCAAAACACCATAAAGACCGATCAAGAAATGCCCATATGGAAAATTAAAAACAGAACAAAATATGGAAAATAAGATTTTTTTTTTTTTTTTTTTTAAAACTCATGAGAGAGAAAAAGAGAGAAACTTACAAAAGAGGGAGAAAGCAGAGGGAGGGCAAAAGAGGTGAGATGCCAAAATAAGACAGCAGCAGAGAAGAGAAAGGCATAGTAAAGAAAGGAGCTTAGGCCTTTTCCTCTTGTAGAAACCAGAGTTTGCACAGACTAAAGAAAGAGCCTGATCATCTTCTTCATGTTCCCCTTTTTTCAATTGATGGTAACAATGGTAATATTGCACCATTTCTTTTTTTTTTCCCCTTACTTTCTTTCTCCGTGTATAATAAAGCTTCTGTTTTTCCAATCTTTTCTGCTTTATATGAACAGAACTTGTGTTTCAAAGCTAACCCAAAAATAAAAGGAAGATATGAACGAAACCCAATAGAGAGAAAAGGGAAGAAGAGTTTTTTGGTACTTGCACTGGTTTTTTGTTTTTGATAGATAAAGATAAAGAGTTTTTTAGACCCAAAAAAATGAACAAAGAAAAAGGATTATATGAAGAGAGAAAAGCAAAGAGTTTCAAAGAAAGACGGAGGTGGTGCTGGTGAAGGCAAAGGTTGTGGTGAGGGCTGCCAAAAGCAAAGGAGGGCTTAGCTTCGCTGCAAAAAATTTGACATTTAGCAGTCATATTGCGTGTAAACAGCAAATTGAAGACCGAAAATTTGTTACTTCCTGGTTGGCTTTCCTGAAGTGATGGTCCGAACTTGTGTGCTGATTAATATAATACAATATGTTATACACGATTTTTTCATATTAAATTCTCTAATAGCGTAGTATATTATATTATTTTTGTATAAAATTTTAAATTATACATATATAATTTATTAATTATTTGTAATAATTTTATTGACAAAAATATTTTAAAATAATAAATAATTATATATTAATAATTATTTGTGAAAGCAAAGCTACCGCTTGCATTAAACAGAAGAAAAAGAATAATCTTAGAGTACAAAAAGTGTAACAGAATCAGGTACATCATTTAGGAGGACAACCAAACGATGCAGCTTAATGGCAATTAGCTAAGCTGCGAGCTGTTTATTTTGCTTCCCCACAAACATGAACAAAAGAAACAAATTGAAATTAATAAAATTGACCTTAAAGATTAATATAAAATTATTAATAAATACTTAAAATTTATATTATTTAAATACTACCATATTATACAATTTTTACATAACTTGTTTTTATATAACGTGGGGAACTTGTCTTCGTTAATATTTATCATTAGCAAAACAAACACTGTCCCTCTCGTACTTCAAATAGCCACAACAATATTAAATAACCTTAAAGATTAATATAATTGGTACTAATTAGGTTTATTTATTGCCTGGTCGATAATAATGAGTTATTTTTATCGTTTGTTAATCTTCCAGTCCCACACATGCAAAGCATAGTTAGAATTAACTAAACGCATCACTGCCCGTAGTGTGGAATGTTTATAATTATAAAATTTAAATAAATTTAATATTTAAATTATTAAATAAATAAATAATTATTATTTTATTAAAAATTATTATCAGTTAAATAAAATAAGAACATAAATTTTCAAAATTTATAATTATGTAGAGAGATATTTATAACCAAGGATTGTCTATTAATTCATATCTTTAATTTTAAGTAGTATAATTTCAAGATAAAATTTATTAAATTTGAGTGAAGTAATTCTTGATAATCAATCAAATAAATAATATTAATATTTCATAATAAAAAATAAAATTAATAGATAATTAAAAATTGTATATACATATATGAGATAATTATAATAAAATAGTATCTATTGATTCATATTTTCGATCTTGTGCAACATAATTTTAAGAAAAAATTTATTAAATTTGTATGAAGTAATTTATAATAATCTATTTCACTATTTGGTAGTTTTTATATACTTAAATTTTGAATTTTAGCTTATTGTTTAATATTATTACTTTTTAAGTTTTCTAATTTCTTGTTTAAAAATTATTTAAAATTTTTACCTTTTAAATTTTTTTAATTTTCTAATTAATTTTTTTTAGAATTTTTAATATTAAAATTTTTTAATTTCTTATTTAGAAAGCCTTTTATATGACAATTAATTTTTAATTTTTTAATTTTTTTAATATGGTAGCTTTTGTATCATAATATAAATAATGACACTTGACAATGTTATACATAATTATTTGACAAATGATAAATAATTATTCAAAACTAATTCTGAGATTGAAATTGATAATATATATTGATTATTTTTTTGGGAGAAAAATTAGGTTTGAGTTCTAAATAGTAATAATTTTCAATTCTAATATACTTTTCTTTACCACCTAAAAAAAATACTTTTATTAAAAAACTAAAAATACTGTCAAGTGACATACTGTCAAATTTTTTTAGATGAAAGAATTTTTTTTCGTTCATATAATATAATAAATTATCATAAAACAATTTTTCCTTTTTGGTATTTCAGCAATCATGAATATATTCTACTAGCCGTAAGCTTATTTTCTATTTTTTAAAATTTTTTTAATAAAATAGAATATTTTATCCTATTTTATTATTTTTTATTTTATTTATCTATTTTTTAGATTTTTTAAATTTGTTATATTATCTCTATTAGTAAGAGTTTTCTAATATATATTTTTTAAAAAAATTTTGGTGATTTTAAATTTATTGTATAGGAATATATAATCATATATTATTGGATATCATCTTTCAAATATAATTTAATGTATCACATAAAATTCAATTTACATTGCACTATATAAACATTATTGAGATGTAATTTTTATTCTTCAATGGTAATTATTTCCAACAAAAATATAATTTTGTAAGAGTAGAAGTGACATTTAACTAATGAAAATTACCTATTGTCAATATTTTAAAAAATTAAGTAATCCTCTAAAAAAATTAATTAAAATAAAACTTTGAAAGATAATTAAAACTAAAAAAACTATAGAAAAATGCCTTAAGTTATTGATTGAGATTTTAATAAGTAAAAATTTTAAATTGTGACAATTTAAAGTAATAATGATTGAAACATTTTTAATTTAACTCTTACATAAAATGCTTGAGGACTAAAGACCAATTTCACCCTTGAACTATTTCAGGGAGTCCATTGAATCTAAAATTAACTTCATAACTTTGAAGTCTAAAATTAAAAAAAAAAAAAAAATTCATTCAAGCCCTAATCATATATTAGGATAGAGCGTGTTTTTAGACTACTGATAGAAAAATACATTTACTAATTTTTTTAAACATTCTTCCTTATTTCTCTTTATATATAACAAAAATACAAATTTAAAACTAACATGATCAATGTCTTTTCATCTTCAATAATTTTTCTATCAAAATCAATTAAAATAAACAAATTTGATAATCACTAAAAACATTCAAATTTCAATATTCCAGATTTTATGGCAACAAATTAAAAAAAATGAAAGCATTATAATATGTGAACAAAAGCTCCTCACAAGTATTTCTTCAAACACCTTTTTTGCATTGTCTAAAAACCAAGCTTATGGAGAGAGAGGAGAACCACTTTCAATTATTGTCCCTTTCTTTTAAAAAATAAAAAATAAAAACCCACCCAACTTAAAAACCATTTAATTCATTATCAGTGTTGCTTGATCAATTATTACTTGTTAAATTCACCATGCCAGTGAAGAAGTTTTTGATATTGGAGTTGATATGGGAAAATTTATGGTTGGGATTTGTTATGGAGTTGTTAGCAATAGTGAAGTTGTTGCTCTAGTTGTTAAACCAAATTCTCTATCTTCTTCATGCAGGAGATTAGAGCTCCAACCATTCAAGGTTGTAGTGAATGCTGTTGTGTAATCATCACTAGGTAATGCCAATAAATGCCAAAAACTAGATATTTTCTCTCTTCCTCCTTTGATTGCGATAACGCCAGTAGCCACCAAATGTTTCTCTTTATCGTTTAATCTGTCATAGTTTAAATGCCAATAGCCGTCAAATTCTGCTCTTCTTATTCCATATATCCAAATAAATTTGAGTTTGAGCAAAACATTCATGGCATGATGAAAACAACCTCATGATTAAAATGGATTTTATTCAAAATAAAGGATTTTTGAGTTGAAGCTAGATTGGATAAAAGCAAGGCCTAAAGCTGAGTTAGGGTTCTCGATCTGTGAATAAGAAAGGCACAAAAATAGGTTTGAATTATGTTGACAACTGCTTCTCTAAGCAAATAGGAGAATGGGAAAGAGTATTGGATTGAAACTTATATTCTCTTTTTCATCTTGATCGAAACTTATAGAAATTCAAAATTAACTAAGCATGTAATAATTTTTTTAGTAAATATACCAAAACTTCAACGAAAGGTAGTGACATTGGTATGAAGTATAAATGTTGTAGAGAAGAAGATGACAGTGTAGAGAAGAAGATCATATTGATTTTCTTTTTTGAAGAAAAGATGGAGAAGGTGGAGAAGACAGGATGGAGTTGTAAGAATTTAGATGTCATTTTTTTTTTTTAGGTTTCACGTTCTTTGTTGTGTGTTTGTTACACATGTACTGCCAATATGTCAAAATAGGGCTTAATTAATGTGTGTTTGAGTAAATTGGTGTTAAAAGGCCATCAACTTAAAACTGAGTTCCATTGAACTTGCCTAAATAGTTTAAGGGCCAAATTGGTCTTTAGTCCAAATGCTTAATTACCTTTGGTTTTTGTTTTGAACATATTCATTCCTAATTTTATTAATGACATAGTATCTGTGTTAGACTAGGATGGTTAATACTAAATCTTGAACCTCTTTTGATCTTAACAAAGAAGATTGATCAATTCTAATATTTCAATTAAGTGTTGTTTTGCAGTTTTTAGTTAGTCTCTAAATTGGAAGTTATAAAGTTCATAATCTCTAAAGAAAGCAAAGTGTCTCCTAATTCACAACCGCGACTTAGTTAAGGCAAGTTAAAAAATTGGACAGGTGAATTCTTGGGCCACTTCTCTATCGTGACCCATCCAAAGATAGAAGAACCAAAGTCATAAATGAATTGTGGTGTGTGTCACGCCTCAATGGCGACTGTGAATTTCAAAGTAACTCAAGAGGGAATCAAGTCCACAACCACAGCATGACAAGTGTCCTAAGTGACCGTTGGAAGACAAAAATCATGGTGGCAACTTGTGGGTAGAAACTGCGAATCATGAAGAAGAAGATGAACATTTTGACAGACGAATTTACGTCTTGTACAAGAAAAATCGCGACCGCTACTTTTGTGAGTAGATGAAAGGAAATGACTATATGTTCCTAGTGAACCAATGAGAATATGACATGTGGACTAGCTGTTAGACACAAACGGAGATTTTCACCATATTTTTGGGCTCCCATATGGAAAATTGGAAAATCGCGACCACGAA